>JADDOH010007027.1:0-37942 GCA_016648135.1 Agrypnia vestita | reverse complement strand
TCTTACTATTTTCAAACTAAGCTTAACGCTTGTGCTATGAAAATAGGACTACTTTGCTAGTCTGGATTGAGGTTCGAATCCACGATCTTTGGATCACGAGGCGAGTGTCCTAAACACAAGACCAACAAGCTATTATAACTCTAATTGAAACTTAAATAAACATGCAATAAATATTTTTAATACTATTTTTATTTGAACGTAAATAGTAAAATTAAAAAAAAAAACCAAGGACCGATTGTATTAACTTAGTTTATAGTAATATTTCTTCCTTAGCATAGATTTTTGCGTTTTCCTCCAATCAAACGACCCGTTTTCGTAAAAATCTGTGCTTTAAATAAACTATTACCTACTGCAAACCAAGTTAATACAACTGCCCCTGAACTATTCAAATGTTTATTATTTAATCGAGACCACAATTTAGTACAAAAAATGGCTCACAGAGAAATGAGCATATTTAGACGTACTGAGTTTTTTGGTCCGATCACAATTTTTTTTAATTAGCGCAAATTCCTGCTTCATCGATAGAGCTGTTTCGCTTGATTTTTCCGGAACCATCATCATTTCACTAATCGCTTCTTTTATTTCGCCCCTTGAGAGACCTGGCCTCTCTTCTAATGGTTCTTCATTAACACCTGAGAAATTTTGATAAAACGAACACCGCGGTTTTAGAGGATAATTATATTTTTCGATTTTAAGTTAAAAAACACGTTTTAATTGTAAACATAAACTCTACTTCCTTGACCATACGCTTTCTTGATAATAATAATAGTTGGATCATTTGTATAGCGCCGTTTTCGTGAGGACTCACCTCAAGGACGCTTGACACAAAACAACTTTATTTTTTTATTTTTTTATTTATTAATTAACGCCCTGTAGGGCTTTTACAACAGATAGGTTAAGTGTATATTAACAGAATTTAACAGAATATATAGTTTAAAGAAAAAAAATAACATGTAAACATAATAATGACATAAAGTGGAAGAAAATTCTTAAAATACAGATACAAATATATAAAGATAAATATAATATAAAGTAAAAAGCAAGTATATAAAAAGCAGAAGCATGAGAGAAACATAATATAATAGAAATTAAAAACAAAAAAAAATAATAATGTAGTGTGAAAAGATATATATAGCACAAGCTTTGAATGTCATGTTATAATAAAAAATTTACATACAAATACAGATCAATTATTTAAGTCCAATTCGACAAATACTAGTAATCTTTCAATACACCTTTTAATATATGTTTGAATAATATACAGTTATTGACAGAGACGTCCAGTTGCTCGTATCTGTTAGCTAGTCTAGGAAGCCTCTGTAGTGGGGAATTAAAGATATAGTTAGTAGCTGCAGTTTCCAAAACAATTCAACTAAAAACACTTAGGTTTTAATCACTAGATGACACGCAGAAAATAGAATTAACATTTAAGGCTATAATAGTTGGGAATGCTAGAAAGAATCAGCTATTTTGGCGGAGTGCATACTGGGAGTGGGAAACATTGTGAAACGTAGTGATGTAACGATCTGATTCTATAGGTTTTTATATGATTGTCTAAACAAATGAGCTTTAGTTGTTTTTTGAACTATGGTAAGCTATCTGTCTGATGATAGAGTAAAGAATGTAGATATTAGGAATAAATGTAAAGCTGATCTTAGCATAATTTAATAGAATTAAAAAAGGGTCGCTCAGATGGTTTGGGTATATTGAGCGAATGAATGAGGAAAGAATGCAAGTGTTGATGGCGCCAGAAAGAGAGGGCGACCGCGGAAGACGTGGCCTGACCAGATCAACCAGATACTGGAAGATGATCCCGTTAGGAGCCTCAACAACCGGCGAGCTTGCATGCGAAGATGTATGAATGTGGATGAGGCGAGAGTTGTATATCAGGACAGAAGAGTGTGGCGCTCGGTCCTCTCTGCCTACCCGCACGGGAAAACGGCGTGATGTCGTTTTATTTGGTAGTTTATTCCACAAATTTGATCGAGCCAACGCGAAAACTTACCTATTTTTATTAGTTGTTGATGCTGAGCGAAGAGTTATTTGTATGTTATTTGCGGGAAATGGAATGCAGAAGTCGGTAATGTATTGAGGGGCCATGTTGTGATTAGCCTTGAATTTTCATTTGTGTTGGCATTTATCAGCTGATATATAGAGAAGCACACTTTCTAGCGTTACGTATTTGCTCAGTTCCTTAGGCAACATTGTATTATGCATCAGACACTTTCTTCTGGAGACCAGAGGTGGAGGTGTGTACGTCAATATTGATTGAAGTATAATAAATGGGACTCGGTGTAATGTTCCTGAGTGGTTCGACCCGAACTGTAAAGGCCGAGATGAATGCTAATGACGTGATCAGGTAGGCCGTATCGATCCGGCCGTGACGTCAGCGGTACCCGCCGACTGTCACCGGCTCCGATGAGATGGATTGGTCCATTAATTAACTACATCCAGCGGCGGCCCTCTTTGAAGTCCATCACCTGGCTCGGTAAGAGTGGGCAGTGAGGGACTGGACACTAGGGACGTTATGTGAGGTTACGTGATTGAATTACACTGGAAAAAATGGTACTCGGAATAAATAAAGCATTTCGTAATTCGCGATAGTATTAGGTTGACGTATAATTAACCGCCGGTTTTTAAAAATTATATCGTAACATAAGCAAAAACTATTGTACTGTTCCTTTGTTAGGAGTCAGGTTGAATACAACTCCCATCCATCCAACTGAATGATGATGGACCCTGCAATGGGATCCGAAACGTTGGCCAGCGAGGTCATATATACACGGCAGAATATCCCAGAAAACTATACACATGAATACAACTCATTTGTCTGGAGTTCTCATTTCAATGCCCATATAGACACACTTGAACGCATCCAACACAATTTTTAATTTTATTTTTATCTTTAGATAGTTAATATTACATTGTATATTAACTAGTATTTAACATTTTATATTCTTAATTCTGTTACTTATATACTATCCATAATAACCTACATATTTACATTTACATCTAATCTAATGTATGGTAAAATCCATAATTAGTAATAAATCTTATGCTCTACAATTCTATACTATTTTTACAGTAATTATAGCATTTGTTTTTAAATATATTCATCTTATTTATATTCTTCATGCTTTCTGACATCTCATCGTATATTTTTACACCTCTGTACATTAGACAATTCTGTGTATATACTTTTTTCTTATATGGTAATCTTATTCTATTCCTATTTCTGGTGTTATATGTATGTACAATGATATTTCTACGTTACATTAACTATCGACTTCACATCCCAATTGAAAATATCAACCACACAAGATTACAAGTTTTTACTGGATTATTGCTACTATCCAGCAGGAGTGTTGTATCTGATTTGACTATACTCTTCAAAATTATTCTCATTTTGGCATCCCTGATATTTTATGTTTGTTTATGTTTCATTCCCCTGAAAGAGCTACTCGAATACCTACACTATTTAATTGTGGCAACACTAGAACCAACTCGCATTTTAACTCTCTTGTACCCAGACTGCATAGGCTAGGTAACACCTATGCGCATATCTCTGATATTTTTTATTCCAGTTTAGCACAATATAAAGATTCGCCACTAAAAGCTCTACACCCTGCCGTCCTGAATTCATAATGCAATCACAAACAAATTATTACACCTATTTGTTTGACCTTGTATATACTTTAAATCTCCTTTTTCTAAATTATGTTTTATCTTATATACTTCACACCTCCTTTTTCTAAATTACTGTCATAACTTTAAACAACTATCTATACTTTATTGTCAATTCTGTATTTTTGAAAAATTCATTCGTTTTATACAAGTTAAATAAAATGATAAAAACCCTGAAAAGTTTCCAATTGGAATTCGAAGGTTTTTATTTTTTTATTCGACTTGTATTAAAGCGAATGAATTTTTCGTATTCGATATAAGTGAATGTAATGATAGTCCAACGTTTTAAAAAAAAATAGAACTATTGAAAAAAAAATGCAAACTTTGATGTCGCATATCTCCACAACTATTGATTTTAGATCATAATAGCTTGAACATTATCGACTCATAATCAAGGCGGAAATATAGTCCTGCGAGGTTTTCCAAATAACCCTGTATATTCTTATGTATAAGGTACTTTTGTGCGGTATATTGAAATAAATAATAACGAAAACAACCTTAAAACAAATTGGATGTGAATATCATTTGATGGTGTAGCCTCCATCAACGTTAATTACTTGCTTTGTCAGTACATTGACCTAGTGGTGCAACTTTCTTCCTCTTCTATGGCCATCAGAAAAGCCTGATCACCAAAATCCGAAGACCGTTTTAGGTACAATGGTAGATTCTTCTCCTTGCAATGTCATCTCCTGTCGGAGATTGGCAATCTTATTGGCGATCATGACACTATTCATGGCCGCACGGTACACCCCAGTGGAGTTACGTCGGTACCTGTCCCGCAAGTCACTTCCTTCCTACACTTTCTTTTTCGGGATACTCCAGCATACTTATCTTGATGATCTATGTGCTGGCAGTGGTTTTCTGGACTGGCAACTCCTTCAAGTTAGTGTTTATTGGGGTATTATGCCGTCTTGTTACGATCTTTCGGGCTGACGTTTCGGATCCCATTGCAGGGTCCATCATCAGGGCTGATGTGTTATTGTGAGTGTTGGTGTTGTGGTTAAGTATCGGCTCGCAATACCTTGCCGAAGTCATGACGTGTTGTATTGTGCTGTGTGTATGATTCATCTGTTGTCTGATCACTATCTCTGCGGAGTCTGCGACGAGAATGACTTTGAAGCGCCGGATACCAAGATGTTTTTAATTTGAGACCATCATCTCTATTAATATTTATCGGGTGCTTGTAGATTTTTAGTGCTTCCTTGATAAGACGCGTATGGTGACTCTTGGGCTTTCCAAGGATTTTCGGTTCGAATGCAAAATGACGGCCGGTATCCAGAAAATGTTCAGCCAGTGCTGATTTTTCTGGATGACCGAGTTTGCATGCCCGTTTGTGCTCGTTGACCCTTTTGGAAATTGTACGCACCATTTGTCCCACGTATACTTTATCGCAGTCTTGACAATCGAGTCTATACACACAGTCCGTTTCTAAGCGATCTCGATCCTTCTCTGATCTCAACAAATCCTTAATTTTTGAGTTGGTACCAAAAAACTGTCTTAATTTCTCTTTTCTTGAGAGCTCTATACTTAACCACAACACCAACTCTCACAACAACACATCAGCCTTGATGATGGACCCGGCAATGGGATCCAGAGAGGTCACATATACACCGCAGAATATCCCAGAAAACTTTTTTATTCCAAGTGGCCGTGAAAACCTAAGAACATTCTTGGCGATTACTGTGTTTGTTGCGTTGTACAACTTTCTTTTTGTACTAGTGTTTGTACTTTTTATGATTATTTGACTTTTATTAACTGCCTCTGCAGTCCAGTCCAGAATATGCCTCATGGATAGTATTTTTTTGTTAAAAGTAAGAGCATACTTTGCATGAAGCACTTCCACATGGGTGCTAGATCTGGTCAATTCGGCCCTGGAAGTAGGAAGACCTGATTGTCCAGTTAGAAAATCAGTTACTTGATTTGCACATTTGCACGATTTGATAAGGTAGGTACTTGCATTTCAATACTAAAAGTGTATTTCTACAAAAGTCAATACGATTTAATTATCTGGTCAGCCTGCTTGGAGCAGATAATCAAGGCTATGCTTGCAGCTGGGGTTCTTCATTAAAACGGTAATTTAGGATGTTGCATCTGAATTAACATATAATATAACTGAAAATTAAGGAGATATATTATACATAGGACCTAACCAGCCAACTGGAATGTAATATCAATTAGTCTTGGAATTCGGAGAGATTTTTTTTTAACTAACAACAGTAGATATACAAAGATATGTAAAGAAACTACCAATGCAATACCAGAAGAAGTATAGTAAACTCAAACAATGATTTTTTTTGTTAAATACTCTCACGGGTTGTGGATATGGAAGACAAATGAAAACACTGGAAACAAATTATCGCTTTATTGATTATTTTAATGAATTCACAAAGAGGTGTATTCGTTCTCTTTGGAGTTTTTCTATTATTATTTTATTTTCTATTATTATTACTAAAGTTTTTATTATTTTATAGTACCTACAGATCCCGCTAACCACATCTGGTCATCTCTTAACAACAATTTACGTTATAAAACTAATTCTAATATTGTCCATCTTATCACGTAAAGGTCTTTTCATATTTTTATTTATTAAAAAAATCCTTGTTTACAAATAAAGATACTTAATACTAATTTAACAATAAAACATAAGATAAATTATACATTTTTTTTATTTTGTTTAATTTGTGGATTATGCCACTCTACTAGGCTACGCCTGTCCCAGAGTGGCGTTATAGAACACAATTATAATATTTTTTCGAGTTCGTCAGTAGTATTTATTTTCATAAGGTAGTAATTATATATCTACAGAGTATCAAGTGGAATTTTATTGAAAGTTGAGTGAGTCATTTGGAAGTCCAAGTGTAAATATGTGTAGAATAATTGTTTAATGTAAAAAGGGTTCAAGTTTTGTTTAAGATTATTTTTTATTTTCCTTAATTAATTAATTTATTTATATAGGTATATATTTTTATTTGAAGACATTATTATGCAATTACAGTAAGTAAATTTTCAGTTGCTGTTCTACCTTTGGAGGTAAGCCAGTTGTTTGCTAAAGCTTTTATTTTATTAATTGAGTATATTCTGATTTCCGGGAAGTCTGTTTTAAATATGTTAAATATTTTAGGCCCTATGTATGAGTAATTTTTCTGTCCATGTGTTGTCTTAGTTTTTGGTATTTCGTCAAGGTTTCGTAATGCTTGTCTAGTATTATGTGAATGCGAGTTACTGGTTGCTGTTAGGTGGTTTGTGTTATATATAAGCTTGTACTTGGGTTAGTGTGGGTACAGTGCGTAATACCCGCATTGTTTCGTTGTGCTAAGTTTACGGATACGCCCTTAGAGTATATACAATCCATAGAGGGATAACTAAACATTTTACCAAACCCGTACGCGTGGTAACATAAAGCTTACTCAGTTTTAACAATATAGTGACACATAAGACAAAAAGGGACAAAAAAGATCACCCGGTCGAGTACGTCTTTAATTGCTTTGTAAGGGTTCTCTTTGCCCGAGTTTCAAAACTCGGGCAGACAACGGCAGAGCTGACAGATTTGTTATCCGTATTTTCGATAAATTATTGTGTGTTTACGTGCAAATATTACAAAAAATTGATATGCCTTCTTGTGCAATGAAGGGGTGTTCCAATAGGACTGGAAACGGGAAGAAACATATCAGTTATCACAGGTATTTTATCCAAAATATGAAAATTTTACATATATACGTTTTATTTCATAATTTTAACAACAAACCAAGTGCAAACATTTACTTTTGTTTAAAAAATCATAGAACGTTTATTTTTGATTGATTTTATTACACAAATAATTCGGAGAATGCTATTTTGAAGATGTTTTTGATGACTTAAATCAAAATATGTATATGAATGTTTAACCAATACGAACTGTAAAATTATTTACTTAGATAGCCGACATTTTAAAATATATCCGTCTCTTTTTTTCTCCTTTAAAAATTCTGAATTTTTAGGAGTAAGAATGAGAAGGCACTACATTGTATGGATCTAACTAAGCTCAATGTGGTATTTTTATGACAAAGCATATTGGACCGACAGGGCTGTGCTTAAAATTTTAGAATACAAATTATTTATTATTTATTATTTAAAGTATTCGGATTGGGATATCATTTTTTGTAGGTTCCCAAAAAATGAAGTAAAAAAAAGTGAATGGATCCATGCTGTGGGAAGGATTAATTGGAATCCCGGACATCACAGTTGTGTTTGCTCAGATCACTTCTTGAATGTACATTTTGACAGAAGGAAAGAAAACAAATTAGTTCGAATAAAAAAATTTGCCGTTCCTACGAATTATTCAAGAGCAGAACTGGCTTTTGATAGAGTAAGTACCTATTGTGTTCATTCTTTATTCGTTTTTCGTTACATAAAAAATTTCTTAAATCGCCAATTTATACGGTGTGCATTCTGAAACTCCTAGTATATGAAGTAGTATATTTTCATCCGGTATAAATATACATTGCCTTATAAAATACATCTGAAAAAAAACGTAATTAATTGCAAAATGTTTTTATTTCTTTGTTATAAAGATATAAGAAATAAGAAAAACATAAAAAAACTAAAAATTTTCGATTTATGGGTTATAATAGCATACGTAGGAGCCATCGATATTATGTTTTACCTAAAATCGTTAGGTATATTAATTTTTCATAAACTTTAAATTTAATCGACATTATTACATTCAGTCTACAAATTCGACAGTAAACATGGGAGAGTTGCTTAAAGTGATCCCTTCATGTAATGCAGTCGTTGGCCATGTATGTATTGATAGTACGTTTTACCTAAAATCGTTGTATTAATTTTTTGAAAACTTTAAATTTAATCGATATTATTACTTTCAGTCTACAAATTCGACAGTAAACATGGGAGAGTTGCTTAAAGTGATCCCTTCATGTAATGCAGACGTTGGCCATGTATGTATTGATAGTATGTTTTACCTAAAATCGTTGTATTAATTTTTTGAAAACTAAATTTAATCGATATTATTACTTTCAGTTTACAAATTCGACAGTAAACATGTGAGAGTTGCTAGAAGTGATCCCTTCATGTAATGAAGTCGTTGGCCATGTATGTATAGATAGTACGTTTTACCTAAAATCGTTGTATTGATTTTTTGAAAACTTTAAATTTAATTGATATTATTACTTTCAGTCTACAAATTCGACAGTAAACATGGGAGAGTTGCTAGAAGTGATCCCTTCATGTAATGAAGTCGTTGGCCATGTATGTATAAATAGTACGTTTTACCTAAAATCGTTGTATTGATTTTTTGAAAGCTTTAAATTTAATCGATATTATTACTTTCAGTCTACAAATTCGACAGTAAACATGGGAGAGTTGCTAGAAGTGATCCCTTCATGTAATGAAGTCGTTGGCCATGTATGTATAAATAGTACGTTTTACCTAAAATCGTTGTATTGATTTTTTGAAAGCTTTAAATTTAATCGATATTATTACTTTCAGTCTACAAATTCGACAGTAAACATGGGAGAGTTGCTTAAAGTGATCCCTTCATGTAATGCAGACGTTGGCCATGTATGTATAAATAGTACGTTTTACCTAAAATCGTTGTATTGATTTTTTGAAAGCTTTAAATTTAATCGATATTATTACTTTCAGTCTACAAATTCGACAGTAAACATGTGAGAGTTGCTAGAAGTGATCCCTTCATGTAATGAAGTCGTTGGCCATGTATGTATAGATAGTACGTTTTACCTAAAATCGTTGTATTGATTTTTTGAAAACTTTAAATTTAATTGATATTATTACTTTCAGTCTACAAATTCGACAGTAAACATGGGAGAGTTGCTGGAAGTGATCCCTTCATGTAATGAAGTCGTTGGCCATGTAAGTATAGATATTACGTTTTACCTAAAATAGTTTTTTTAGTTCTTTATTTTAGTGTAATATATGTTTCCGTTCACTTTTATGAATTATTTGAAATGCATAATACATAATGGATTTTGTTTAATTTCAGGTAGTGTTCAATACTCACAACAGTGTAACAGCACCAGACGTCGATACTCCTAGAAAATTAGCTTTAAAAAAACAATTGTTTCAGAGAAATGAAAGTATTGTTAAATTGCAGAGAAAAGTTGCAACATTGCAACAGTCAAATCGTCGACAGTTGAAAAAAATTGCTAATTTAACAAATATTGTTCAGGAATTAAAAGAAATGGGCCATATTCAAAGTGAGGGTATTGAGATATTATCCTCAATGGATGGGCCCAACAGGGATTTTTTGAAAAGACAAATATCTAAGACTCAGAAGCTCCCTTTAACGAGGAAATACTCCCCAGAGCTGAGAATGATTATTGCAGTTCCTTATATAATTATTGTTGTGGTGATATTTAAAATTGTAATAAAATAAATTAAAATAAATAAATTTACCCACATATAAAAGGCATTATCATTTATTGCTACTTTATTGTAAGAGAATTCACAGAGAATCGTTCATTTGTGGTAGCCCTGTTTTAGCAACAAATTACAAACACGTGTTAAAAACGAATTGTCCAGTCTCACCGAATGACCACGCCTCTTTTAACAAAATTCTTACAAGTTTCGAAATAATATGGTCTCTATGGATTGTATATACTCTAAGGGCGTAATATTGTATGAGAACATCGCATGGTCAATCCAGCAATCCCAGTCTGTTTGCGAAGGTGAGATATAATGTTTTAAATAGTCAGCTAGAGTAGCATGACTGCGTTCTAGAGCTCCGTTCGTTTGGGGGTGATACGCCGAAGTCTGTATTTTCTCGATTTTAAATAGTTTACAAAGTTCTTTGATTACTTTAGATGTGAAATCCGCGCCTTGATCAGTTAGAATTTTATCTGGTAATCCAAAAATGCTAATAAATTTCTCAAATAGGTTCCTTGCGATTGTCTCGGCTTCATGATTAGGTAAGGCTATAGCTCTAGAAAATTTTCTTAAGTCATCTTGCATGGTAAGTATGAATTTGTTTCCGGATTCTGTCATTGGTAACGGTCCTACAATGTCGAGGGCTAATTTTTCAAATGGTTTATTCGATGTAGTAGTTAATTCTAATGGTTGAATATTTTTTTCTCTTGAAATTTTGTTTTTCTGACATTCTACACAGTTTTTTATGTATTTCTTAATATCCGATTTCATTTTGTGCCATTTATAATAATTTCTGATTCTATTTAGTGTTCTATGAATCCCAGAATGTCCTCCGATAGGGTTATTGTGAAATTCGTGAAGAATTTTAGGAATTTGTTCGGTTTCGGGAGTTATTATTTTATTATGACATATGGTAACATTAATAGGTGTGTTAGAGAAAATATAATTTATGATTAATTTAATTTTGTTCCAATTTAAGTTTTCGATTCCTGCATAAAAAGACGATGGCATGGAAAAACTAGTAATATTATTATTTATGAGCATTAATCTTAAATTTTGTAGGGCGATAAAGAATTCCTTATAAGAGGGTTTATCCCAAAAATTATGTTTTATAATTACGTGGTATATTATTTTATTTTTATATTCTGATGTTAAAATATCAAAAAGTTTATTTTTAGTTTCTTTTATCGTGTCGTAATTATTTATTAGTTCTTTTATTTCCTTGGATAAATCTTGACACATTTCTTTATCATTACTTATAAAGTGAACTATATTATCCTTGTGTGTCAGTAAATTATGATCAATTTCTTTTATATTTGAAATATCTAATTGTCGATCTGTATAATTCGTTTTGATAAAATCTTCATAGGAGTTAGGTTCAGGGTTTGAAGAGATATTCAGTACATTTTGTTCTGGTAATACGATACGGGATAATGCATCAGCATTACTATTCAATTTTCCAGGCTTATATACTATTTCATAGTTGTATTCTTCTAATTTAAGTCTCCAGCGAGAACGCAATGGATCTTTTGCTTTTACTAACCATACCAATGGTCTATGGTCAGTGATGAGTTTGAAATCTCTGCCATAAAGATAGGGTCTAAAGTGCTTGGTAGCCCAAATTATTGCCAAAAGTTCCTTATCAATTGTTGCGTAATTTTGCTCAGCTTTGTTCAATGTACGTGAAGCATATGCTATTGGTAAATCTTTACCTATTGGTCCTTGTGAGAGCACCGCACCGATCGCAGTATTAGACGCGTCTGTCGTTAGATTAAATTCCAGTTCAAAATTCGGAAATTGTAAGATCGGTTTATTAATGAGTTTATTTCTAAGATAATTGAACGCGTTTTCTTGTTCATCTTCCCAGTGGAATACTACATTTTTCCTAAGTAATTTAGTTAAAGGTTGTGCTACTTTAGAAAAATTTTCAATGAAACGACGATAATATCCTGCTAGTCCTAGAAAAGCCTTTATATCGCGCTGTGATTTGGGAATTGGATAATTTACTATTGCATGGATTTTATCGGGATTAGGTTTAACTCCTTCATCAGAGATAATATGTCCAAGGTAAGCGACTTCTTTTCTTAGAAACTCGCATTTATCCGGCTGTAACTTTAAATTATGTATTCTAAGTTTGTTAAATATTTCCTCTAGTTTTATGTTATGATCCTGAAGGGATGCTGCGTAGATTACGATATCGTCAAGATAGACAAAACATTTAATACCTTGTAAACCTGCTAGAACGTTATTCATAAGTCTTTGAAAACATGGGGGACCTCCTTTTACTCCAAATGGTAACCTTTTAAATTGATAGTGTCCTAATGGTGTCGTGAAAGCAGTTTTATCGGAATCTTTCGGGTCCATGGGGATTTGATGGAACCCTGAAGCGAGATCTAAAGTTGTGAAATATTTTGACTGACCGAGTTGGTCGAGGATATCTGAAATGTTGGGTAGGGGATATGCGTCTCCAATTGTTATGTCATTAAGTTTACGATAATCGATAACAATTCTCCATTTCTTTTTACCGGATGCGTCGGGTTTTTTTTCGACAACCCAGACGGGAGAAGACCACGGGGACGTTGAAGGTGTTATTATGTCATCTTCAAGCATTTTAGAAATTTGAGAATTAACCTCTTGTTTATGGATTTCAGGATAGCGATATGTTTTTGTGAAAATTGGGTGAGGTGAAGTTACAGGAATAGTGTGTTTAATCGAATTAGTGCAAGTTAATTTGTCTCCTTCTAAATGGAAAATATTATATTTGTGGCATATTTTTAACAAGGATTCGCTTTCTTCGTTATTTAGATGATCAATGCGAATTTGAGATTCTAATAATTTATGTCTGGAGTTATTTAATTTGTGGCATATTTTTAACAAGGATTCGCTTTCTTCGTTATTTAGATGATCAATGCGAATTTGAGATTCTAATAATTTATGTCTGGAGTTATTTAATTTATCGCTGCCTTGAGCTCGGTGTACGTTATATGAATTTAAAGGTAAAAGATTGATAGCAATTTTACCAAATTGGACAGATTCATTATTTGTATTTATTATGGAAGTTATTGCTCTATTTCCTTGAAGTACTGAAACCAAAGATCTACACAGATATACACCGTCGGATATACAAGTATTTTCTATTAGTCCTTCGCTTATTTGTGCTGAATTAGTGATTTCAACTTCTATAAATGATTCAGAACGTGGTGGAATTATTAGTGTTTCATTGCGTTTAAGTTTAAAATTAAATGGTAAAATGATATTATCAAATCTTAATTGGTTATGCTCGTAATCTACTTGAGCATTATATTTTATTAGAAAATCGCTTCCGATTATTCCGTCGGCGGGCACATTATTATTTCCTTCGGAAATAACATGGAATGTATGAAGTAATATTTTGTTATTAAAATGGAGAGGAATTTTTATGGAACCGATTGAATACAAAGGATTGGTTGTGATATCTAAACCGGTTAATTTAATTTTTTCTAGTTGATTTATATTATTTTTAGTTTTTAAACATTCCAATTTTATTAATGATATATTAGCTCCAGTGTCAAGGAGAAGGTTTATCTTATTATTATGTGTTAATTTAGTTTGTACGGTTATATATGACAGTGTGTTTGGATTAGTTGAAAAAATGCTACCTTTTTTTGATGCAAATCTCGAAGTACGGTAGTTACGTCGAGATTGTATTAGTTTAAATTACGTCCGTCAATGGATGAAGGTGTAATTATTTCATTTTGCGATGCTCGAATTTCTTCATCATGAGCTACGCGTTCATTTAATTGAATTGTACTATCAATGTTTCGATAGTCGTTATTTTGTTGGTTTCCATATTGGTAATGGAATACGCGATGATTATTTTCGTTTCTATTAGTATTATTATTATTATTATAATTATTATGTGAACCGTTATGGTTTTCGCGATTTCGATCGTTATTTCTCCCGAATTGATCAGTGGGGCTTCTATTAGTATATTTATTATAACTATTATTTGAACCGTTATGGTTTTCGTGAATTCGTTCTTTATTTTTCCCGATTTGATATGTGGGGTTTCTATTAGTATATTTATTATAATTATTATTATCATAATTTTTTCTATTAAAATACTCGTCTCTTAATTTCCTTCTACATTCTTCTATACAATGTCCTAAATTGCCGCAATATCTACATAATGTACTATAATTTTTTCTTGTAAAGGTATTGTCGTTATAGTCTAAATTTTGGTTTTTATTAAGTTTTTCGTAGCAATTTACAATGGTGTGTCCAGTGATCCGGCAAAAAGTACAAAAGTTTGGTTTTTTAGTCAACATGTCCCTTTCTTGATTTATTTTATTTTCATCCTCCACCCTTTGGCAAAATTCGGATGCTTCTAGGTGTGATTTCGGATCTTTTATCAAAAGGAGTTGTTTGTATTCTTGCGACACTCCTCCGAGAAATGCTCTTAGACATATATCGTTTTTCATTTTAAGAAGTCCCGGAAGTAACGCGAGGTTTCCTTCATTTTCCCGTTTTATTGCTCTAACGAATTTATTGTCTAGTATGTCTAATCTAAACGTAAAGTTACTAATTGATTCTTCAGGAAGTTGTTTGAATGTTTGTGACTCTAGTATAAGTTGCGTAACGGATTGAGTCGGGCAAAAATAGTCTTGCAAAATGTCACGAAGCGACTCCCAGGTTGGTGTTACTTTTATTTCGGACATAACTTTGGCCTTGCCAGTTAATTGTTTCTTGGTGTATTCTAATAGTATGTTATATTGTTCCGGTTTTGCAAGTCGGAATGCCGAGTTAACATTTATGATGAAATCCTCGAGTTTGACCCTAGAGCCATCATATTTTTCTATCCAATTAAATAATTCTGACGTTGAATATTCGTAGTGTGTGTCGTGTTTTTCTGTTTTGTAAGAAGTATTTGTCTGCTCGTTTTTAGTGTTTGTGGTTGTCGGGAGTGTGGGGTACATGTTTATAGATTGTATTAAGTAATTTAGTTAGGATAATAAAATTAAGATTTGTTTTTAGGCAATAAGCAAGTTGATTATAATTAATCACTTAGTTATGAGAAAATTGGAAAAAATATTAGTTTCAAAATTATACTTCTTTGTAATATTTAAACAACATTGACTTTGTATAGTCGTTCAGTATTCAAAAGATTTTATAAAATTTTAAAACACGACTTTTTATAAAATCTAAAAATAATTTTTAATTGAACTTTGTAAACATTTAAAGTAATATTATGATATAAAACAGGACTTTGTATAAAAGTTTTAAATTTTAATAGGACTTTGTAAAAAAGTTTAAAATAATTTTATAATATAAAAGAGGACTTTATATAAAAGTCTAAAAAAAATTTATAGGACTTTGTAAAAAAGTCTAAAATAATTTTATAATATAAAACAGGACTTTGTATAAAAGTCTAAAATAATATTGTAATATAGAACAGGACTTTGTATAAAAGTCTAAAATTTATAGGACTTTGTAAAAAAGTCTAAAATATTTATTATGAAGTGCTTACTGCAAACAGAAATTTGGTATCTTCATCTTCTTCTTAGGTGGTAATCTGCGTGAGGATCCTTGTTTTCTTGGTGTGATCCTTGTTGCCTTGTTCCTGCTTCTGTCTTCTTGTTGTTTCTTGTCAACTCCTCGGTTTTGAGATGCCTGGTGCTGCTGACTCTTCTTCTCGGCGATAACTTGAATATTTTTGTTCGTTCCTTCTTTTTAAACTGTTATAGACCATAAAATCCTTAGAATTTTACGTTAATCGAAGGATTCACCGCTGCCACCAGTTGTGTTATGGCCAGGAAGGATGAAACACAAGAAGGATTTTTGTGGAAGATTTTGTATTATTACTTTTATAAGTACAGGCAGAAAAATGAACAGTTTGGTATATCACAATAAGTACTTCACAATTATAACGAGAAGAGTATAAACTTCCCGGAGTGAACAAAACACAGGCGAAGTGAATCTGACCACTGTGCGTAGATCTCTGATTTATTGGATCTAATTGTTCTGTTTATATATGATTTGATTAGTGGTTTCATTAATTACCTAAAAGTTGACATGTCCGTTAAGGAAGGTCAACTTGACAATTAATATGTTGTAATGTATGTTTGTCACAATTGAAAATACTTAAGCAGAATATTACACATTAATAGCTATTAATAAATTAATATGTTGTAATATGTGTTTTCACACAATAGTAATTATAATATCATTTGATAATAGATCCGTGAGTAAGATCCGTAAGTATAGAATTACATATGAATACTTGTATGTTAATTGGTGTTGAAATTAAGAGAAGATTGGGTTGGGTAAGTACATAACAAAGAAATTTTTATGGTTTTTGTTAATTTAAGTACTTTTTTTATTTATATAAAGAGATTTTTAATAGTATATTATATTTATTCCCGTATTTTGAGGCTTTACTCACTAATTAAAAGTTAGTTTTTTCTAATAAAAACACCTTAATTATTATTTAAAAATAAAAATTCCAAAGTATGAAATGTACCAATAAATGACGTAATTATAAAACGGAATTCCGTTGGCAGCGGTATCTACAATTAATTGACTAATTTTATATTTACACAGTATTTTGATTTATATTTGTAGTATTTTGTTCTCACTATGCTCATCTCGACATCGGTACATCTGAGTGAGATGAATTGCTCTTTTTCTAACCAAAATGTATCAAACCTACCTATTTTGTAACATCCAGTATCGCATATAATCACTCCGTGATTACAAGGTACTATTAAGCAAAAAAAAATTGCAAAAATAATCAATAACCATACACACAATAGTACTCAATAACGGTTACAGACATTATATTTAGTTCAAGATAAATAAATAATATATAACAAAAATACAGTTTTATTTCGCTTTATTCTGACTGCATGCGCCTAATAGGGTCCCATTTTTTAAGTGACTATTCTGCATATTGGTGCTTCACCAAGAAGCGGCCACCATCATGAGGGCATTGCACCGAGGAGTCAGGGCGCCCCTATACCGCAACCATCTATCGATTGACAAATAATGCACCCCCACCGGATAAAACAGACGACACATTGACATCAATAATCGTACGTTTTCTATTAGATATGGAATGCCACTCTCCCGACAATGGACCTGCATAGCAGCGGCGGTCTTCGGGAGATGTTAATATTTCACCGACCACAAGAGCCCGCAGCGACAGATGCGTCCGTAATGCAGCCAAGAGCCGAGCCGGGTTTTGTTACGGATGCTGCGATAAGATTTATGTCGGACTCGCTTTAGTGCTGGAGTTTTAAATCTCAAATTTAATGCTTTGGGATTGGAAACGTTTTCATTCAGGCAAAAAGCTGAAATACGAGCCGATGGAATTAGATATAGGTACAGCGGCTGGAGCCGAGCTCCGGTGTTGTTCTGCCGACGATGGCTTAAGAATGACTCATCGCCAGTCGATAAGACATTGGGAAATACCTTCGTAAAAGACAATTTTAACATATTAAAAAGAAAAAACGTTGTGTAAAACAACTATTCGGGGTCAATGGTTCCTTCATCAGGATACAACATAAACTAAAAATTAAAATTAAAAGTATAGACATTAACAAAAACAAAAATTAATTAATGAGAGTTGAATAACCGATTAAGAACTAATTTAAAAACAAAAAAGGGTAACTGTTTGCATAAAGCACTTGGTTATTTCAAAGTGCCCTACGCAAAGTACCTACTCTATCTGCAAATACATTTCTTTGCAGGAGTCGACCTTAGGTCGTATTTTTTTGCTAATGAATATTTTTATCTGAAATTCTAAACTTAATAAAAGCTTTAAAATATGCAATATAAATTTAGAATTTAAGATAAAAAGGTTCATTAATAAAAAAAATACGATCTATAGAGTACTTAACATAGGGCACGTCGATTTATAAGTAATATTTGCTATTAACTTTTTATAAATTCTAACCCAATTTTAAAGCAAAAGTGTTAATGTATTTGATATCTACATTTTTATTCAAGTGCATTAATCTCCCCATCTACGCACGCAATTTATACAACTATCTTTTGTTCTTGATCTAATTCCGGTAACTCACAGTTCTTACACTCATTTAATTTCAGTAATCCAAGTCGTTATATTAGGTTGAGTCGAGGTAGAAAATATTTTTTTCTTACATTTTGAAACTAACTAATCATGATATCGTTCAGCAGTAAAGCAGAGATGATAGAACGCCACAGTATTTTATCCTGGCATATCACTTTAGTTTCGTCCACTCCCATCTAGATCTTCTCAATACGCTTTTACAACCTCCGTTCTTGTTGCCTTCAACTCTCGCCTCACATATTTTCTTTACCATCCTCTCACAGCTCATATTTTTTTCATGACTCAATCATTTCACCGACCTCTTAGTATTTTGAATGTAATTTTTTTTATTATAAAAGCATGTTTTTTTTTTAAATATGATATTATTTTCTATATTTTAGTTTTTCTCGCAGTTGCATTAAATCATAGTCATATTAATTATTGTAATCTATTCGAATTGCGTCAAACACATGTTTTTTTTTCAAATGCTATTAACCTCAAAACTCAAACATCACTTTCATAAAAATACAAACGACACATATAGAATGATAAAATAACGCCATTCTGGAATACGTTTCTCTGTCAAAAATCAAAGATTTTTGGTCACGAATCGAGTCAAATATTGATTACAATTTTTATGTCTGACAGATAAGTGAAGCTAAATAATATCATTTAAAAATATGACCATTTCAGATATGAAAGAAATTATTTAAATAATTCCCTTCTCATTCTATTCTCAATGCTAGGATCATGCAATACGATGTATTAGTGTGGAATTAAATGCATTTTCCCATCTAGTGTCGTTTTAAACAGCAATCAGAATCCAGTGGCGTACAGATAAAAGAAATATCCCATCTAAAAATCGGAGAAGTGTTTTTTTTCCTAGAGGTGGCGTGACGGGCACCATTAATATTTATTGCCAGTGAACCAGTTTTAATTACCGCCCAAGGATTATGAGCACGAGCTGCGCAACGGCTCCATCCGAGACCTTCTTCGGATTCCTCACGGTACACTCATTACTCCCCGCCTAATCGGAACATCATGCTATTCGGTCGATACGGCTCATTATCGCGCGCACAATGCCCGCGTGACGTCACGGCCGGATGGAGAATCGACGTGAAAAATATGCGGCGCGGCGAATTCTACTCGGAAAGGCGAAACTGTCGCTTCGAGGAAACATCGGCTTTCATGCATGATCGATAGCATTAAATCATGCAAATAGCGCTTGTGGGTATTGAATATTTCACGCCGGAACGGAAGTTGAGGAGACAGATTTTTACGGTGATGGGAAAAATGTCCGACACTGTTATTGCAGTCTGCCACTGAAATAATATGTAAATCCGACACGAACAAAAACGGAGCGATCGCGACTCATTTTCAGTGGATTGACTTGTCAAAAGGGATAAATGATTATTTAATGACAAATTTAAAAAATAGAGTTTAAGCATATTATACTAACACTTGCACATGTGCAACAAATCATACATTTTTTAAGGCTTCCATGTTTTTATTTACTATAACATTAACGCCATGGGGAATTTAACATGTAAGGGGTATGAAAGTAGAGGCAGCAATATCCCACTGATGTGTAGCTAAGATAAATAAAAAAAAAAACTTTCACTACCCAACAAAATTTCTCCGGAATCAATGAAACCTACATCTTATTGGAAATGAGTCATAAACGACTTTTTTTTCACCTCAGTTTTCCTTTCATATATGTACGTGTAGGTATACATAAATATTTTTCTTTTAAATAGTGCACATTGGCTATTTGTGGATATTTGCTATGACGTTTCAGTCTAAAATTGGCATTATTTCTTACTTAAGCAATACGCGACTATTTTGTCACATGACATATCCTTGGGGTTGAAATGTATATTGCTGCCTTTTCTTTTAATAGTGATTTGGAAAGCAAATTTTGGAAGGGATAGATGTATATTTCCTAAAATATCTCTAATTTAGTACATTATAAATTATCAATGACTGGACTCGAAACATTTTTTTAACATTGCTGCCTTTGCTTTTACAATCTCATATACAATAATCTAATATTTTTGATGGATTTAGCATACATATTGTAGAGATTTTTCATGACTATCATTTAATGGATGGAAAACATATTTTATCTCTACTTGAGTTCAAAATTATGTTATTTTTAAAATATTTTACTACCTACTCGAGTTTCAATGGTATCAAAATCTCTCAGAGATAGGTAAGGTATTAATTAAACTACATATTTTAAACTTCGCGACTGTCGACGAGTAAAAAATATGATTATACTCAAGTAGACATAACATAATTTATGTTTTTTATCTGTATAATGTTTAGAGTTATATAATTTTTTATATATATATGGGGCATAACGGATTTTTTGCGTATGATAGCTCGCCTAGTTGTAATCAGATATTGATGAAAAATATTTTCTGATAAAATATATCTATCAATAAATATGTCTTGAATTAGTTTGTCTATCTATCTATATGTATTGAACCAACCTAATGCGCCTGTTGACTTGACTTGAAATGAAACACAACGAAAAATGAAAAAAAAAGTATTTTTGTTACCACTATATCATCATACCGTTTCCCCCTGGGGTAGGCAGAGGTTACTCTTCTGTCCTGACATACAACTCTCGCCTCATCCACATTCATGCATCTTCGCATGCAAGCTCGACGGTTATCGAGGCTTCTAACGGACCATCTTCCAGTATATGGTTAATCTGGTCATGCCACGTCTTCCGCGGTAGCCCTCTCTTTCTGGCGCCGTCAACACTTACATTATATATCTTTCTTACCATTCTTTCTTCATACATTCGCTCAACATGCCCAAACAATCTGAGCGACCCTTTTAATTATGCTAAGATCAGCTTTACATTAATTCCTAATATTTTCATTCTTTACTCTATCGCAACTCCACTGCATTCAGTCTACTTTCGTTCCTCTTTTGTCAGCTTTAGGCTTCACTTTCATACATTATAAGACATGAATATATTTAACTATATGGTTATATTCATTTTTATAACTGACATTGATAAACACGTTTCCGGTTTAAATAGTGTCTATGTGAAACTTCTATAGTTTATCTTAATTTATAATTATCTTTCTGCTTTATATTTATATTTATATTAAATATAAAAAATATTTATATTAAAATCCAGTAACTGTGTTCTTCGAACATTCATATAAAAATATATACATTCATAAATAAATTATAAGGTTGACAACATACATTATTTGATTTATTTCCGGGTGTTGAAATTTTGTATCCAATGATCTCAGAATACCATTTTTTGATATGTAAGTCTAAGACTAGGGGTGTGAATTATACATCGGCATAATAATTCCATTTCTTGTTAGATTCTTAGTCCATATAAGCCATGGAAAATTATCTACACTAAAAGATCCGAAAAGAAAGAGCTCCGATGCACCGCATGCACTAGAGCAGTAACACCAGCGATTCGCATCTTCGCTCCATGTACTCAACAATAGAGCGATAATACCGTCTAACAAGATCCCAGCAGAACAGTGAGGAAGATAGTCCGCATGCGCAGAGCATTGTGCTGCTGACAGCGAGTACACATTTCAGGAAACACAATTACACACTTCACCTTATCGTGTTACCGTCTCGTGGTGTTACCAGGCTCCATAGGGTTGGAGCCCGATTCCTGACATCCAAATTATTTATATCTTTATACTATAAACTCAATGGATCTTTGAGATCCATGGAGAGATCCATGCTTGGATTAAGCCTAAGAGATAAGTAATGATGAAATTAGGCGCAGAGCTAGAGTAGTGGATATCATGGATCTTGTAGCGAAGCTAAAATGGCAATGAGCAAGGTATGTTGCAAGGCAGGATGCTGCAAGATGGAGTCTTGCAGTATCCTGCCTTGTGATATTTTCTAACCCAGTTTAGCTTACTTGCAGTTATCTTCTCGATGCTACCATTGGTAGCTTATCTCAATTCTTTAAACTGAAAGATTTTGAATATTAAAAAAAATACACCAATACTTATTTATATAATGTCCCGCATCCACCACAACTTAGACGCTCGCAGGTCTTAGTAACCGATTGCTTTCTGCTACCTTATAATAAAATAAGTTGTACCATAATTAGTTTGCGATGAACCAACAGACACGTAAAATGAAAATATAGCTCGAATTGATAATCTTTTTATTTGTTTTCTTTTGCAGTGTCAGGAATCGGATCCCCACTGTGGCCAGCGCCGAGATGAACCTGAATAAAGTTGCGGATGCTGCACGATCAAATGAAAGATTATATCACGAGGATCATCGCTCCATCTCGATATGAATGCACCGCAACATCCAGACTCCTCAAGGTGCAAGACGGTTGAATGCATATAATTTTACATTCATAAAGCATACCAGAAGCGTACTTACATAGCAGTGAATTACTGCTGCTCGATAATGAAATTTTACGATCGTAAAATATATACATTTATTTCAGTACGTGCCTTTTTATGAACCTCTATTAACATATAGCCAATAATTATGATGATTAAAACGATGTTTAATTAACATAATATGGATAATTTTATTTTATATTTATTGATGCGATACAGTACATGCATAGAAACTATTAAGATTACAAACGAGTGAATTACAGAATCATGCACCACACAATGTCAAAGAACTATTTCAAATTTAAGATAATTTATAATCTGTATGTATAAACATTTGATAATTTAGGCATGATGCTACGAGATGGACTTCCAGAGTACAGAAATGGAGACCTTGGGAAAATAAAAGAGGCGTCGAAAGACCACAAAAAAGATGGGCCGATGATATAGCTGCGGTGGGGGAAAGAAATGGCTACAACTAGCAAATAACAAGGAAGGATGGAAGGTTATGGAAGAGGCCTACATCCAGCAGTGGCGAGATGAAGACTGAGGAGAAGAAGAAGAGTGAGATGTATGGACATATCATAATTTAAAATAATTATCTATTTCCCACTTGGAAACTTGGATGACGTATCTGTTCGTGAATGTGTGAGGATGAATTTCAATGTAAAATGTGGACATGGTAAGGATAATTTAATGTAAAAATATATAGATTATTTAAGTAAACGCATTATGCATTACATAAATAACCATTTCTTTAAATAATTAATTGAAATTGAGTATTCAGTCATGCGACGTAAATTAAACTAACTAACTAACTAACTTACCATCACGCCGTTTCCCCATGGGGGTAGGCAGAGAGGATAGAGCGCCACACTCTTCTGTCCTGACATACAACTTTCGCTTCGTCCACATTCATACATCTTCGCATGCAAACTCGACGGTTGTTCAGGCCTCTAACAGGGCCATCTTCCAGTATCTGGTTAATCTGGTCATGCCACGTCTTCCGTGGTCGCCCTCGCAAGCGGTTATTTTAAATAAATAACTTTGTTAACCGCATCTAATTGCTTAGTTTAATGTCAACTGCTTTCGATAACCCTTGAAATAATAATCAACTCAGCCGAACAAACATGCTGGACAAAAACTTTACTGGATTCCTTTACTGTAATTCACATTCATTTTGGGTTCGCTAGAAAGATGTCTGGTAATAATTTTTTTGCCGTTATCTATCGCACGAATTCATAGTTCGCTGTCTTTTAGTTTAGTTCTATGGCTCTCTCTGGCTGTCAAAACACAACTCACTCACGCGTGATGACGTCGCCGTTTACAAATGGGACATTTTTTCTCGAATCTTCTATTGTGTTCCACCGGCATCCAGACTATTCCAAAACATCCAGACCGTTAGGGAGCTTTCGATTATGTGCAGTTCTTCTCAATATAAATATCTCGTAACTGTAAAAAGCAATGGTAAAAAGCATGTTGAAAATGATTATTTTAAGAATTTTATAGAATTATTAATAAGTAAACCTGATTAAAGCATACAAAATGAAATTGCTTTTACCAGTTAAAATGTGTACGTACCGTTGGGTAATCTTAAAAAAAGGTTCGATAAAAATAGTTCTGACCTAGCGGAATTCTGACCTTTTACGAATTAACACAGACGGCTGCCTAGAAAATGAGAAACAAAAAATGGCAATATTCATTAACATTGGATCGTACTCAATTACCATAAGAATGTGTTGGGATCTTGCATTTTTATTTTGTTTTAAATTCCTCTGAAAACAAATGGTAAGTCCTCCCGTTAATAACTAAATGTAAACGTAAATAATAATAAATAAATGTAAACCCTAGTTTGTATGCAAGAGATACGACGACTTATAATACCTTATTCTTAGCCATTAAATTCTAAAACAAGTGCATATTAGACTGACTGATAGTATTCTCGTGTATGAAAACTAAATAAGCGTGTTATATACGACACACGTGAAAATAGAATCTTCTGTGTATAGTTTTCTGGGATATTCTGCCGTGTGTGTGTGACCTCTCTGGCCAACGTTTCGGATCCCATTGCAGGGTCCATCATCAGGGCTGATGTGTCATGACACATCAGCCCTGATGATGGACCCTGCAATGGGATCCGAAACGTTGGCCAGAGAGGTCACACACACACGGCAGAATATCCCAGAAAACTATACACAGAAGATTCTGAACGGCCGTGAAAACCTAAGGACATTTTTAGTGAAAATAGAATTTTACAAATATATTTTTTATTGATTTATTTGTTTAATTAATTATGAAATATTATAAATTACAAAATATTCAATTAAAACATTTTTAATTATTTATTTAAAAAGCAGTATTATGTATTATGTAAAAACTTGTTCATCACGAACTTATTCCTAGATTGTATTTATTGATTTGGGACAGTCTTCATTTTTTCCGAATATTTTTTGCAGTTAATTTTATCATTAAGGCATTATTTCTTTTTTATTTATCATAAAAGGTGTATTACGTATTATGTATGAAGTTATAATCTGAAACTCATTCCTAAAATAGTATTTATTGATTTGCGTTAGTTTTTATATTGTTCTGAATTGTTCTGAATATTATTTACAATTTATTTTATCATTAATTCATTATTTTTTATTAATTTATCATAAAAAGTGTGTCGTGTGATTATTTCATAATCAAAATATTCATACTTTGTACTCTAATGTCACTTCTATTATGGTCTATTTGTTAAAAAATAAAATAAATTATAGAAGTCTCACAGAGACAAAATTATTTATATGAGGAACATGTATGGTGGTAGTCTTTTTATAGGACGGTCCAGGATAACATCATTACCAGCAGCGAAATCTATCTATACTAGTTCATAAGAAAACACCACAGATGTCCTTAGCATAGTTCCTTCAAATAAACGAAAGATTTTCAGATTTGGAACATATATAGAACTTTTTAAAAATTTGATATTGTGTGGATCTTTTTTCGGTGGAAATGATTATGATGAAATGATTATGAAAGTTGCATTACGTAGACTGACCAGTTATGCCATCTCAGGTCATACGCCCCGGGCCATCCTATAAAAAGACTTCCATACATATTTCTCATATAAAGAATTTCGTTTTTGTGCGACTTCTATCATTTATCTTAATTAATTAGTCATCGCTCTGGGGATAAAATCCAGTAACTGTGTTCTCAGAACATACCTACATATAAAAACATTGTTACAAAATATTAACATATTAAATAAAAATTGTTACACACTTTATTTATTATAAGGGTTTAAAATTACAAAGAACATCATTAATTTTCAACAACATTTAAATTTCATCTTTATTTAACATCAAAATTCTCACAGTTAAATTAAAATTTCATTTATATTGCTGAAAAAAGTTCGAAGGAGGTCTTTATTTACTTTATAGGACATCATGACATGAGCTGGACATGGACGTAATCAGGATTCATGTTTTGATTGACGTTGCGTAGTTTTAGTGCGGACGTCGAGCCAGTCCTGGGTCATGAGAACTGGTATCGCGATGGTTTCCAGACATTAAATCCTTGATACTAAATAAAGTGTCATGTGTGAATATCTGATATGACACATCATATTTCCCACCGCCTGTGTCCGTGGCGCAAACCGCACGCAGCACAAGCGAAGATCCGGTTACCCACGAACGCAATGTGGTATTATGAACGTTAGGATATGCTGGTTGGTTCTATGGTTCTTTTTCATTATTTTTTTTTTGCAGATGAGCTCCGTACCATACACGAGTACCTCACACACAAGCCATGATCGACATAGAGGGGGAGACAAAGACGGAGATGGACAGGTTATAGAGACAAGACAGATGAGAAAGAGATAGAGATTACCCAGCGGAATGGACCACGGATACGATGTCAAGGTATTGATGGATGGCTTGTGAGTTCCAAGAAGCCGCTAAAGAAGAAGAGGAATGAACCAAAATCAGTCTAGAAAAATGTAGACTGATTTTGAATGGCACCCTCTGTTTGCATAACACTGTTTGAAATGGAATTGTGGACACTGCAAAAGAAGGTTCTTGAGAAAACACATTGGGAAGGAACGGCGTTGAGAAAAAGGATATTGAGAAAGAAAAACCAAATTGATCGTTGGAATACACACATAACATATAGTATGTCAGTAAATATGGAATTAGTAACAGCATCACACCTGTATGTGGCGTGCGCGCAGCTCTCATAAAAAATAGACCTTTCGAAGAAATACGCCGTAGTAGAAAAAAATAATTTGCCAACTACATAACACTTTCAGACGTAAAGATAAGGCGAAGATATAACGGCATCAATAGGAAATTATTCAGTTCAGACTGCCTTATAGATTCAAAAAATTGATGCGCGCAAACAAATAAATTAGGAGAAGCATCCTTAGGAAGTTGATTAAAGAATGGAAAATATAAAGTCTATCCATAGCCACGGATAATGGATAGAATTTTTAAGTTATCTTTATCATAACATAAGGATTATATAATTAATTTTTGTTTCCTAGAATCTTTAGAAATGCACATCTTTTTTGTTTATATGAGCTGCACGCTACTGGTGTGAAATAATATTTTTGTCGAGAAAGTGTTTCCCAAACTTTGGAACATATTAGCGGTATCTTTTTTTCCCAATCTCGAAAAGATGAGACTCTTACGGTCTGACGTGACCTTTTCATGGGCCTCAATAATCAATTTGACCTGGGATCAATCGCGCCGTTGAAAAAACATTTTTACACGGGTATAGAATGAACATAGTGATCCTCAGCACCTATAATTTCTATAGGTACATACCATTATATTTTTAAATAATATCTTGGAGTTAAATATAATACGATACAATGCTATTGTTTCTCTTTCTTTATTTTACATAAATTTGCATGTTTATCCCCATATAAGAAACCCGGATTTCTTCAGATTAATTCATAATCTTTTAAATGCTGATAATTGGTTATTTTTCTCCTATCACAAGAATGTTTCATACAAAAACACTTAAGACTATTAAAAAGTTTCATTTACCACACAAAGTCAATGGGCACGAGTTTTATCGGAGCAACGTTCTTTAATTCACACTAAATGTCACTAAAACAAATATTCCACACAAGTTTGCACTAATTCATGTTGCTATAAAGAATATTCCGCTTGCAAGTAGGCACTTAGGTATTTTTTCACTGGTCGTATATTTGTAGCTTGTTCACACTCTGGCCTCACTCTCACGGTTCGCGTTTATCTGTGGACTTCTATTTCGCGCTTTTAAAACAATAACAATGATTCGAGCGCTCTCGCCGCTTACCTTTTATACAAAACACTTTGGTTTGTTGAATTTTCGTCTAGTTTATCGACATTTCTAGTAATTTTTCCATATTTCTAGCGAGGTTGAGAACGACGCAGTTGATTCGAGATTCGTGTAGTCTGTTCGAAAATCTTCGACAACGCGCAGTTAGTATTGTATTCCCGTGATAAGTGATGCTGATATTCTTGCAGATACCCTCATTCTCATTTAAAAGTCGTCCTTTTCTTGTCAAAAATTAAACCCCTAGAAAACATGATATCAGTTTTTTAATTATGATAATTCCCTTCAATAACTCTGTATCAATGATTGTTACCAATTTTATTTTGTTTGTTTGTTTGCCACTTGCAGTGTCCACGCCTTATCGCTGTGCTGGACGTGTGCCAGTTTACGATCGCATTGCATTGAACATTATATATTTGGGGCGTTACATAAACGTATATAATATATGTGTTATATAAAAGTAAACGCAACAATATCAAAAAAAATTTAATGCAAGCATCGAGAATTACTAATTTATAATGCATTGAATTCGAGGTTTTATATGAAATAATGCCTATAAATTTACAGGAAACATGATTTGGACGGGATAGATACATAAAATCTAGGATTCAGTATATTATATATAAGTTTTCCTTGGTGACTGCTTCAAAACTTTTTTTAATTTTTTTGGATATTGCTACCTTTGCTTTTATACTCGTCAGTTATGTTATTTCTACGCGAGTTTATGTTTTTCACCCCATTTAATATGTTTTCTGTAAATAATCTGTATAAATAAAATTTGGTTGTATTTTTTTCCTTAGCATGATTTTAATTATCGAGTCCCTTAGAACGAAACCCTGGATCGCGTAAAATGCTACCCAGTGAGAAGATTATCAAAATAATATTTTCGAAGTCCGTCCGTCCGTCCATCCATCCGTCTGTCTGTCTGTCTATCCCTGTAACTTCGTGTAACTTCCGTAATTTTTTTCAAATTCACGGATAAAAAACGAAATTAAACGGTCGAGATGGGGCTTGAACTCCGGGCCAGCAAACCCAAACTGGCCGCTTCACGCATGTCGCTATGGCCGCCTCTCCGTGGATCGACAAAAATATACTATAAATGTACTAAAATATAAATATAAATATAAACATATTAAAATACAAAAATATACTAGGGCGTAGCAAACACGCGAACCGATATTTCGTCATTTTTGATGTAGTTAAGATATAAAAACCACATGTGTATTTTTAATTAATAAATGAGTTAGGTAGGCGCCGAAGCCACTACACGAGATTTTGTAGGGAACATGGCCTATAAACAGAAAACTTGATTTTAAAAGGGATAGATACATAAGATCAAGAATTAGGTATATTTAATATAATTTATCCTCGGTGACTGCATTCAAAACCTTTTTTTAATTTCTTGAATATTGCCGACTTTGTTTTTAGATCCCACATAAATATATTCTATGAGACATTAAATACTTGCATATTGGTAGAGCAGGTCTAAGACCGTTGTAAGTGGAATATTGAGTTTTAAATAAGTTTCTCGGTATTCGTGGGGGATAGGTACGTCCCTAGAAAAGGCCTCGAATACCGAGACTTTACATCCATACAAATAATATGTTCCGGAAAATTATATTGCCCTGCCCGAACGCTGGCTTTTCGTTTGGGTGGCATATTTTCTAGAACCCGACTGCAGCGCCACCTACCGGGTCCAGTTGTGAATCTAAACCATCCAGGGACCCACTCGAACACACACAAAAAATTTCATTAAAATCGGCCTAGTCGCTCAGGAGGAGCGCGGTGACATGCAAGCGAACATAAGAATTATATGTATAAAGATGAAACACAAAAAAACATTTTCTCAATTTGAGACCAAATTTTACATTTATATTGTAGTGTTGAGTTGTATCAGTGTTGCAAATAGTTCCATCTTTAAATTTCCCTGTTCTAGTACTCAGGTTATCAAAATACATACACATACACACACTCGTGTATACTCTAAGTAACCATGTCCGTCACTAATGCTACCAGACGGCGCAAATAATGATGAGATATAAAATAATGAGGCATAAAAAAAAAACGTAATTTTCTATGTTACAATGTCCATCACTAACGATAGTGCAAATAATGTATAAAATAATGAGAAATAAAAAGCGAAAAAATGCATAATTCTCCACGTCACTAACCACAGCAGATGGCGCAAATAATCATAAGATATTAAAAGTAAAAAATCAAAATTATCTATATAACAATGTCCGTCACTAACGCCGACAAGACGCTACACTACGCTAGACGGGCTCTTCTCACAGCCTTAGCTCGCAGCCGAAATACATAGTAAAAAGTACGTCATATTCTACAGGCTAATGCTTGTATTAAACTAAAGTAATCTTCATTAGAAATGTTAGAACGGGTTGTCGAATGTTTGGTAGCGCGACCCGAAAAGTTAGACCGCTCTGTAATCCATGGCCCAAATAAGAATTTCAAATTTCCAATTTCGTATGTAGATATTTGAAAACTGAAGCAATATTATCATGAATAATCCATTATTTATTTTTTAAACGGCTTTGAAAGGATGGATCGCGAGTATTTATGGCCGAAATGGGTATATTTCATGAATAACGCACGTAATCTGATACTAAAAAGTTAATAGGCTACGGCGACCTCTCGGGTGCACACATTTTGGGCCTTTCATGGGAAAAAAAACAACGCTCCGATACGCCATTTTAGTTTTATGACGTAACGCGTATAGTTTATGGCCGGATATTATTTCTTCAAATTGGCGGGGCATTTTTCAACGCGAGGGCCATCAAATAAAATTGGAAAAGTAATATTTGAGTAGGTGGCTGTCGTAAAATACGTGAAATAATGCTGGAACTAGTTTTAACCCTGGAATACTAGATTTTCTACAAAGTATGTAATTCATTTTTACTAAACTCGTTAATAATACGAATATCAAATAGTTGAAAATTAGTGTGGCAAGGTAAAAAATAAAATTAATGGACGAATGACTTATAGAGCGCCGTTTTCATGGAAACTCACCTCAAAGATACTTTATAGAATTTTATTTAATTTTATTTATTTATTTTTATAGTAGGTGCGAACAAAGAATTCCTGGATGATTCAATGCTCTAAAATCCTACACAGCAACGGCCTGGATGAAAGCGATACCCAGAACCGAAGAAGACACAGCCTGAGAACGAGAAGAGCTGACCCCAACAGCCTACCTAGGCAATGAGTTGGGACAGTGCGAGGAAGAAGATAGAAGGTAAATTCAATGATTTCTTAAATAAATTACGCGTAGTTATAACATTTAAAATATTTTATTGTAACTCACCAAAATACGAGCTAGTAACTCGAGTTTATAGGAGGAGTATATACACCTATTAAATGCATTATATACATAAACAAATGGTATATAACATATAAAATAATGAGTTTATAAAATAGTACATTGGTAGGTATACCATACTACCTTCGGTTTTGTCAAATAAACATTATTTGACAAAACAACTAACTGCCTCAAGAAATTAGTAACTATTACGTATAAACTGTAAGATATGCAAAAAATAAAATTGATGGTAAAAACTATACTTGAGAAGGCAAAAAGTACATCCGTGGTGTGGAGACTATTTTAACGTTCTGATACCACATGTTTTTGCATGATTGTCGAAGAAGATTGGTTGATATATTTGCCAACGTCACAATTGCCTCGTGATAGAGTGAGTGATTACATTTAAAATAAGCTTTTACCTAGTGTGGCAGTTATTAGTATCTTGTATCAACTAATCTTAATGTAAATAAACAATAAATAAATAAATAAATGTTTTACCATAATCTTATAATTTACAACATTAATAAATAGCATGCATTTAAAAAAGTATACCTAGCTTAATCCTTACTTATAACACATTTGATACTGGTTATTTTAATTTATGAAGTTTTTACTTTAATTACTGTTTTTTATTACTATCATTATGCATAAAGTGTTATAATTATAAATAAATTTATAAAAAAATAAGCTTCTCTGTAGAAAGTATTTAAATATCTCTTACCGTTAAGGCAGCGTTTATTCATCGACTTTAGTTGCAAAAACTGACCATAAAAAAAAACGACTATGAAAAACCCTTTTATTTTAACGGGATAATAATAATCTATGTCTACAAAGAAAGTCCATTCTAAATTTTGGTGATAGAATTTTTGAAATTGGATCAGTAATTTCGTAGATTACCTCTTACATCCAAACTTGCAAACTTTACCTCTTTATATATTAGCATAGATGCGTTTTATGGGTTTGAATAATAATAATAAAAAAAAATACATTGACTTTATAATCCCGATAATATTAATTTCATTATCTGTCTACATGTCCGTATTTTTACTCCCTTTCTTTTAACCCAAAACGTCTGCCGAAAAAATAATTATAGTATAATTTTAGATTTTTCAAAATTTTAACGGTTTATATATTGTTTAATTTTCGAGGCCGACGCGTGGAGTAGGCGCGAAACCTGTTTCAATGAGAAAGGGAGTATCATATAAACTTAGTTTTTATGGGTAAGTTTTTTTAAATATATATTTGTAAATCATTAAAAAATATATATTTCTTTTTTAATTTTTTTTACCCCACCTTCTTCTATACAGATCTACACCGTTTGATAGGTCGTACCCAAATTTTGCATACTTATTATTCAGGGAACCGACATGTAAACGTACTTCATTTTTGACGGGTTACACCTAGTTTTAATGTAATAAAAGTGTAAAAAACTGTTAAAGAATATTATCGACTCACCTACTTGAATTTGAACATTTGCACTGCATGCGACAAGCCACAAGTACCATATATACAATGTTAGGTTAGCAGTAGCAGAATGGATGAATCGGCAGCTGCAGGAAATAAATCATCTTCTACGGTACGTGTGTCATACAACATTAATTTTGCGCGGTAGTTGGGTTTGCAAGACACGAGAACTGAATGGTTTTCACATTTGGAATTACAAGTTTTTTTTACAAATATTTTTTTTTAATAGAGATGCCAACATGGAATACGTTCCACATTAATATTACTATTTTCAAACTAAGCTAAACGCTTGTGCAATGAAAGTAGGACTAACTTGCTGGTGTCCTGGAGTGGGGTTTGAACCAACGACCATCAGATCACTTGCCGAGTGTCATGATTCACTACGCCAACAAGCTACTCAATTACCAAAATATCAAACACTTAAGATATATTATAGATGTCTCATAGAGACGAAGCTATGGTATAGGAATTTTTGGATGTAATTAGAGCTTACAAACTGCCGTACGGCTGGCTTAAGTGATCACATTACACAATGTAGCGTTCACCAATTCCACCCATGATAGACTACTACATCTATAAAATTTTCGGATGATATATATATATGTTTTATTTGCGTACCTTGTTTCATATGTGAATAGTAGTTTTCTACCGCCACCTGTGGTTCAAATTTGTCATTCTCATAAACCAGTATGGATGTCATCATATATACATATACAAATACAAATACATAAAAATATAATAGATAAATATGTTTTTAATATAATTAAAAAATATATACATTATTTTCACCACTTAATTATCGAAAATATCAATCTGTTTCAGGGCCAATGGCCCCTTCGTCAGGATATAATGTATAAAAATTAAAAATCAAAAATTTTATTAGAGAGAATCAAAAATAAAAATAATGTAATATATAAAAAACGAATAAATCATTAAGTACATACTAACATACAAACAAATTTAAAAGTATGTATGTATGTTTGTATAATTTGTAAACCCAAATTAATATCAAAATAATGATCCATTCCATTCTATTTTTACCTTGATTGGTTACCATATGAAAAAGAAGTGTGTATAAATATATTGTCTTAAAGTCATTAAAAAAATTGTATATATAATTATAAATAAAATATGGGAAGCAAATATATGATATCAATGTAGATAATAATAATAAAAATATGATATCGCCTAGCAATTAATATTTGGTTCTCTGACTTAGTGATGAGATTAATAGAATGATACCTACAACAATTTGACGTATATATTGTAGTGCACTTGTGATTACTCGCCGAATTACGAATAAATACACTAATCAATAATCGTTAGAACTCGACCACCAATCATGGTTTAAATCGCAGGTACAATCACGATTAATCTCATCACTGCGCTGATTCCGTGCGATGTAGTGACAGTGTGGGAGATTCACTTTGATTTCATACAGGACCGAACGCCTATTCGAAGTATTAGGTCATTAGAGCTGTTTCATACGAAATAACAGTAGCGGTCTATTATTGTAATCACATTAAAATCCGGCAATTCTGTTTGTTACCTGACACAAAGGTAGTATGTTGACAGGTTCTCGACAATATTCCAAAAAATGAGTTAGAGATCTGTTTCCAGAAGCAGAAACGACAGTGCATACATGTACAAGAAGAGCACTTTGAAGGCGACAAAAGCCACGCGTGTAAAGTTCCACATATTTATTTATTTAAAGGTGCGTTCCACAAATTAATTTATCATACCACATGCATGGTGTGTCTATGTTGAAGTTAATCATAGACACACCATTCATTTGGTATGAAAGAGAAATGAAAAGACTTTTTTTTAGTTCAACATTTATAATTTTTTATAATTCTGTAAAAGCACACTTGGGCGTTGATAATAATAAATAAATAAATTAATAATGTTTTAAAATAAAGACCTGTGCGGGGTGTTAATCAATAAATGAATAATAAAATCAAGAATATTCCTTTCGAAAAGCTAATTTAAACTGCTCAAATGTAGTTTACATTCTCGAGGTTGTGTTAATTAATGTCCATAAAATGTGCCATAAAAATATATAAACTACTGCACAAAGACTTATATCGCATAATTAAATGCGCTTTTTATTGAGACAGTAAATTAAGAAACGTCTTCATGTGAACGATAAATCGATAAATTTATGTAAGTACTTTTTATCTCGGAAAAGATAGCGATTTATGTACATGTTTAACGATGTTTTATGCAACAATTAATGAGTTGATGCCTTATTTCTTCATAAGCCAGTAGTCTAGACTACGTATCAACGAGATAAGTAAAATTTAACATATTTTTTTATTTCATTAATAATAAAATGTGTTCTTTGTTTTCACCATTTATATAAAGAAAATATCTACATGTTTCAGAGCCAAAGGTCTCTTCGGCAGGATATAATATATATTTACAGAGTTCATTTTTATTATTTACGTTAATATTGTCATCACAAAATCTTTTTTTTTCTTTTTAAGGACGTTATTTATTTAATTAAATGGGCATACAACAGGAAGATATAAAAACATGGTAAGAAAATAATACACCAAAGTATAAGTAAGTTATATGTTCTCACAATTATAGAACAACACGGATAATGAAATGATAGTATAGATCAATTTAAAAGACATAGATTGAACTCAGTGATAATAAGGATGATAAGTAAAAGTAAACAGAATAATTAGTAATACGTATAATGTATATTATGCACATTTCCAGGAAGGGTAACGAGTTTTCAGTATCTGCATAACCATACGACGATACTCTTCATATTTTGTATTAAAAATATCTATTGAATTCAGAAGGTTATTATAGTCTGAGTAAACACGTGGGATGAGAGAGGAATTTCCTTATTGGTGTTATAAGTTGAAAGGGAAAAGAGGCAGCTCTGTCTGTTAGATCTGAATGGGACGCGGAAGGATAGCAAGCTGGTGATTTTGGAAGAATCAAAAAGCTTCTGAATTATTAGGAAAATAAAGTATTTAAGAATGTCTAATTTATGAAACTGTGTTGAGTCTAAAAAGTTAATATATCGAAAACATAAATAATAACTGATAAATATTTCAATACAGACACTAATCGTAAATTTCACGAAAGCTAATACGTAAGGGTTAACAAATTAATCGCGTGATATATTATAATAACGCGGAGATTGTACAGTTTTATGGGCAATCCTGGCTGACCTTAATGGTCGTTCCAGATTCCATTGCAGGATACCAGACATCACAGTAGTGATAGCTATGATGGAACATATATACAGTCAGATATGCATAAAATCGTTTAAAATAATAAAATAAATCATCAATTATAGAAGTCTTACAGAGACGAAGCTATTTATATGGCAAACATGTATAGAAGTCTTTTTAGCGTGGCCACTATATTGGCTGGTTTAGGTGATCACTTTACTCGTATATCAGTATTTTTTATTCAATATTGTTATTTCTCATCTGCCACATTTTATATTCTCTTATTATTATTATGAATATTTTGTAAAACTTTCTAAGTTAAAAATTTCGTTGCTACATATTATGTATCACTAACTTGTAGATATTAAATAGGTGTACCAGAGATAGTCCACAATACTTTACAGGTGGATTACTATCGAATGAGTCGAAAATGTTCAGTCCAACTTGACCAAATATCAAAATTCAATATTTGTGACTTCATTTTGTGAAAAGTTGAGTATTTACCTATATCAATTACGAAAATTTTGTTCGTTTCAATATACGTCAAAGAAAAGGATAAAAATCTTACAGAGATTGAAAATAGATGTTATTTAAAGGTTTTTATGATTTTATTCGTTTGAAACAAAAAAATTTTTCTTAATGGATATAAGTTAGAGTAATGATAATTCAACGTTTCACAAAAAATAAGTCAGAAATATTGGGAAATAATGCAAACTTTGATATTGCATATCTCCACAACTATTGATAATTAGGTCATGGTTGCTTGAATATTTTGGTATTATATATTATACTAGGTAGATAGGTACATAAATGACCGTATTCTGAACTAAGAAATATTTATTTTTCTGTATCACGACAGTCATTGTAAACATTGTAATGCCGCCAATTTTGACGTTTTAAGTTTTGACAGGTTTGAAATGAATTAATTCAATCAATTAGAAAGCATTCATAATTGTGAATAACTTAACGTTTGTTTACGTTTTAGAGATTTATGATTGATTGAATTCATTAATTTCAAACCCGTCAAACTTAAAACGTCAAAATTGGCGGCACCTCAATGTTATACAGAAATAGCAATATTTAGTATTTTTTTTGTACCAGAATTTATTATTTTTTTAATTCACTTACAATCGTGTGACTTCCTTCAATTCCCGAATATTTGTATGTTTTCAAAGATACGCCGAATGTACACTGAGCATTCGAAATGTACGTGATACGTGTGTATCTAAAGAAATACATGTTTGGCGTGCACTCTATGATTACCGCCCAGCAGCAAGCCGCCCGGCTGCGCGCGCACCTGCTCGCGGGACGCGCCCGACATCCGTGCGGGCAATCTCTATCATTACGGGTCGTAGAAAAAAAGGGCCAATCACCGGTTTCAGCCAGTGGAACCGAACAAGAAGCCGTGCGTGTCTCCAGCCACTGTGAAATTGCCGCCGATGCCTGATTTTCAGCTTGACGTGAGGACCAAATGGTCACGGCAGCATTTCCATTAACCATCGCTAATAATTATCAATCGCTTTTTTACGTAATTACCCACTAAGGTCATATGTATCGGACAATTCATTACACTTATGTCACGAGATTCTAAACGAGAAAAACCGCATGTCATTGAAGGTTTTGGAACAGTCTGGAATAATCTGGAATCCGATCGAATACACAAATATGTACGGGAAGATTCGAGATTTTATTCGGTCCTATTTTTGAGATATTCGACCTCAAAATCATACAAATTGAAAATTTTAGAACATTAATTCCAAAAAAAGCAGGAAGGGGATTAACCTATACATTATTTCTTAATAGCTGGAAGCTATACCAGCCATGGATTTAACACAAAATTATCTTAAAAAGTCATCAAAATCATTTATACGCATTTTCTTTATCCTTATTGTATATTCTATACGATAGTGAAAACCAAAACACTTCATCTTTTATAGGCATATATTTTTTAATTGATTGAAAAATTTGAGCCTAGATCCAAGATGTTGGCAGATAAAAATAAAATAAAAATTGTATTGACCCCTGATGAGGTTACCTATTCGAAAAAAATCTGAACCACGTTTGGGCGACTTCACATAGAACGACTCTTATGATCCAAATAGATAATGTGCCGTTAAAGTACATTGTAAAAAATGTTTTTTACAATTAGGGGAATAACATGATACAGAATAAAATTTTATGTTTGAGGAAT
>JADDOH010007026.1:0-25993 GCA_016648135.1 Agrypnia vestita | reverse complement strand
TATAAAAAATTTAATATTTTGAAAAGAAATGATCATATAATGATTTTTTAAATTTTGAGAGAGATAGATTTAAAATGTCGACATATGTAGGTAGTTCATTGCCAAGTTTGTGCATTGACAATAAAATTATAGTATTCTTAATATAATTTTATTATCATCTCGAATATTTGATATCCACTCTCCGGCAAATTTTAATATAGTTTAAATCATTTTAATATAATTTATCATTTTAATATAGTTTAGGAATAACGGGATTCTGTAATTTCTACAAGTATAAACAATCCCAATCTTACCAAATCCATTTTATGTAGTGAAAGACGCGGGACTTATATTCTTCCTAAAATGTAAAATGAACCCGGTCTAGGTGAAACATCCTTATTTAGTTTCAGGACAACGAGGTTTACGCGTTCCACGAGGAATATGATATAACCCGACCTAAACGAAGGTAATTTTATATAATTTTAGGACAGCGGAACTTACAAATTTCATAAAGTATATCGTGAAGCCAATCTAGGCGGAGACACTACGTATATTTTAAACAGAGTAAGAGTTTAAATTTTACCATCAAGCCTAATACACCGCAAGAATGTCCTAGGCATAGTAAACAAAATAGCGGTCAAAGCTGTAGTGTTTCTATGTTCACACGTTTTAGCTCAAAACGAATACTATAATTTTCACATTTAAAATACAAGACGCGAATTTCTAAACGAAACATTTTAAAATAGTTCCAATTGAAATCTACATGTTTCATATTTACTAAATGAAGGCGCGAATCCTAAACGAAACACTAACATTGTTTAAAACGGGACCCTATATTTATATATGCTTAAAATGAAACGCGAATTCCCGAACGATAGCATTTTATATAACTAAATGTAACGAAATCTTATATAGTTTATAAATAAGGAGACCCGGCCCCAGGCGGTTTATATATATTTTCAATATAACGAGGCCCTACAACATCTTTATAAGTATAATACAACCCCGGTCTATCGAAACAATGTACTAGAAGTTTTTATATGTTTGAATACATGATATACGTTTTTTTTTATACGCGTTTTTATACGCGAGATTTACGTTTTCGTACAATACAAAGTAACCCAAATTATACAACCGCGAAGTTTACATCACTCCTAAAGTATAACCAGAACTAATTGAACATTTTTTCATAGTTTAAGTCCGCGAGGCAAATATCTTTCATAAAATATAAAATACCCGAATCAAATTAAACATATTTTTACCTTATAGACTTTCCCCAACGCGCGTAATAATCCCGGCCACATGAAACGTTTTATATGTTTTAATAGCGCGGGACCTATGTTTTCCTATATAATATAAGATAACCCGGGCCGAACGGAAGCAATTTTATATACTTTATAAAATAGTGAAACTTGTACTTCTGTAAAACCGTAAATAAACCCCGACCCCCACGAGATTATTTTATATAATTTTTTAGAATAATGAAATTTCATACGTCTGTAAAATTGTAAATAAGTCCCGATTCTCACGAGATTATTTTACATAATTTTCTAGAATAATGGAATTTATGCATCTGTGAAATTGTAAATAAACCCCGATTCTCACGAGATTATTTTATATAATTTTCTAGAGTAATGGAATTTATACATCTGTGAAATTGTAAATAAACCCCGATTCTCACGGAATTACTCTATATACTTTTAAACGAAATGAAAATCTAGATTATTATGGGCTGAACCTGATACCCCGCGAGATCAGCTATATATTTTTCACTAGACGTATTTTTAATCCCAGAATTTATTCGCTATAATTTTAACGGACTCTTACTATTAAACATAAACAAAAAAAAAATATTAAAATAAACTAAATATTCTTTCGATAACTAAAATAAACCCGGTCTAATCGAAACATTTCATATAACGAAATATTATATGCCTTACAAATGTAAAAATTAAAATGAGACCTCGCGTATTTAGCAAAGATAGGTATTTTATAAGACTTATTTAAAATCGAATCTGTTAGTAACAACTCCCTTATCTTTTAACAACTTCCCGCGTGTTTAGCATAAAATAGGTATCTTTATAACGCACAGCTAGTTTCCAGAGATCCGCCAATACTATACTTAGTAAAACGAAAATTTAACTAAATTTGAACTCTACCGTTTCCTGAAATTCTGCGAATATTATTCTGTGAACCTAGTAAGACGACAAAAATAATTAACTTTATAGAACATAGTGATTTCCGAAGTTCCGATATGCCAGATTAATTACCTTTATAAAATAAAATCAAACCGGTACTCTGAGTTAAAACCCTTTTAACATGAGCAATAAACAATGTCGACGAGTATATTTACCCGTACACAACTTTCACTTGAAATTAAACTATAATTTTCAACCACTGGGACACTCTAAGTCGACGGTAACTTTCACTCAAAAAAACAACCGACGCGGATTTCACACTCCCGTAGACGTTCACACCAACTGCCTGAATTCTGCTGTGTCTTGACATTTTAAAACCCCCCTAGCGGGAAAAGGGCCCATGTCTCGCCTCTTTGGCTTCACTAATCTATGCCACCCCTGATATCAGAATGCCGCCTACTAAGGTCTATTTTTGCAGTCCACAACCCCGACACCACTTACAGCCGTCATTGACTCCACCTTTTCTGTTGCTGTCCCTACCTATGTTTTGGGGCGGACTTGGTAGCTTCGGACGGTATATTTTCGCTTCGCAAGCGCGATAATTAATTTTTAATATTTAATTTCTAAGTTCAGTCCATATTGTCGTTTGATCAACCGTAACCACAATCTATCGGGTACTCCCCTAATCATAGTTGATGTTTCTTCACTATCTACCATTATCATGTCCCGTTCCCTCGTATTTTCACTCGTCTTTATCGGAAATTTAACGTTTCTTGGCCGCTATATCATGGGATCAATTTCCATATATTCACCACGTGCACACTGCATACCTAGATATAACAATCATCCAAAGGTACTATACCTAATTTTAAATTAATTTTGGGCGATCTTTTCTCGTGGATCACCCAATGAATCCTGTCTTATGCCCGCGGCTCCCCGCGCACAGGGACGTATTAGATCCCTCCGTTGCGGAATTTAAACATAATTTGTAACCATTTATTATTATTTTTATTGGCAGTAAGATTGATCCACAAAATAACTATGTTACATAGACAGTGAATATTCTCGAACAATATAATACTGGAAGAGTACTATTCGCTATAACACAATAAACTATTAATGTAAGTTAAAGTAAATTTTTAAATTCAGTGGAAGATTTTTAAGATCGTTTTGCTTTTAATTTTTTTCCCAAAACAAAATAAATAAATAAATAAATAAACACACAGATACACACTCACACAACCCACTATTGGACATGTTTTTATTATTCTTTTATCGATTGTATGTATGTGTTTTCGCGTAATTGGCCCAAAACTCTGTGCATCAATTATTGTCTTTTCTTCAAAGATTGATTAATTATATGGCTGTAAGAAACCCAATAAATGAAAACAAATAAAACAAATAAGTAAATAAACCTCCAGTGCCGCAGGCAAGGCGTCGGATTAATTCAGTGCTCATTTATTGCCAAGGCACTGGACGCCTCCGCTGATAACTATATACCACTCACCATGTTCTTAGAGGTGTGTTAAAAGATTGCTAGTATCTGTCGAATCGGTCTCAAGTAGTTGTCTGTATTTGTACGTTTATCATTATTACATGCTCTTGCTATATCCGTTCCACTTCACATTATTGTTCCTCCCGTCTTCGAATTTCTATCACACTATGTTCTCCTATGTTTTTGGTACTTATATGCTTGCTCCTTCGCGTTATATTACATTTACTCCCAATTATATTTGTTTCATTTATCCATCCATCTATAAGATCCCCATACGCTTTTTCCTTTTATTACATGTGTATATGGGCCGCAAATTCATATTATTTTATTTACAATATTCTTATCTAGATACACTTGTTCCAATTATGTTTTGTGGGTTATTACTACCAAACCCGGCGAAACCTGAGCTAGAATAGCCAATCGTATACTCGTTATCCGTTCTGATGAGACTACGCTAATGTCGGACAGGTTTGTAGTGATTACATAGTTAATATATTGTATATATATTTGAGTATATTCTTTTCTTGTCGTGCCATTAATATGCTTACACGTTATCGTTATCTCTTTCCTAACTATATATACCGTCATTGCGCAATTTCCTATCTGTTGTAAAAGCCTGAAGAGCGTTAGTCTACAGATAAATATAATAGAATTATAGTTAACTTTTCTATCCGCCCACGTTATCCGACTCCCGCGAAACGAAAATGAATCATTATTCGCTTCTCGACAGAGCGTTAGTCTACAGATAAATATAATGGAATTATAGTTAACTTTCCTATCTGCCTATGTTATCCGACTCCCGCGAAACGAAATTAAATCATTATCCGCTCAGTTAAGGTCACCCCTCTGGTACATCGTATACGTTTTAATCCGTGCTTCACGGCCAATTCCTATAAATTATTTATGGGGCGTTTTCCTCTCGCGATCCCCCGATTAGGACCTGCCTTCCTTGCTTTCGCTTATATCTATGCATCTCTGTTGCCCGGGAATCCACTCGAGACCACGATTAATGACATTTAAACGGTTTCAAAAACCCAGCAAAAAAGTCCATAATTCAGAAACCTCGTGGAACTGTCAATATCATCGTCACCTTAGAGTAGACGTTAATCGGTTTTTTAACGACTCTAAACGCAATAACCGCGCCCCAAATCTCTGAAAACCGTGTTCAGCATTTTTTATGGGAAGCACATGTGGACCGCTCGGACCGCATCGATCGTCAACCATTTGTACCAAACACGGCTTTACCACAAGATTAATATGATTTATAAGAATTGAATAGTAACTGCCCGTAACCTATATCCGATCAATCGCTACTAACTCCCTCCCAATACTAGCGTTTCATCATCCCCGAATTTTTGTAGCCCCAATACTCCGCCAGGTGGGTTTAGCTCAATTTTTTCCCACGTAGCATTTAAATCATCTTAGAGTTCAAAATAAAAATAATAAAAAAAAAAATGTATAGAAACAGGTGATTCATCACAATGGTTTAAATGAAAGATTACTATAAACCAAGTTGCTGCAACTGGCCTTGTTTTACGGTGAGACAATTTAAATCTGTTAACGTTTTTTGATTTTGGAGTATTTATTTAAATCAAAGATGTCTCGTAGAGATGAAGTTACTTTTTTATATGGGAAAATAGATATAGAAGCCTTTTTGGTGTCGAAAGGACTTACGGCCTATCGTATGGCTGGCTTAAGTGATCTCTTTACACAATGCAATGTTCACCAATTTTACCCACGATAGACTACCACATTTAAATTTTTTTTGGAAGATGTAGGTACATATTATGTTTTAATACGCACATGTTGTTTCATATAAGTATTGTATTTTTACTACAGCCACCTGTGGTTGTAATTTTTGTCATTCCCAAAAACCAGTATAGATGTCGCCGTTGGTTATGAGATATCTTTATTTTTTATTGGAGTTTTTAACGCAATATTCTTCTTATATCTACATATATGAAAAATGCACTTGAATACGCCTGAATTTATTTTCAATTTTTTACTCCTTTTTAGACCAGTTTTTAAATATTCTGGATATATATTTCTCCTTTGAAGGATTGCGATCGTTTTGGGTGATCTTCGTGGTAAATTTTATAAGGGGAGCTTCTGAAAAATCGCAATAAATAAATAAAAACGCCTAGCGCCCAAACTCTTAACCGGGCCCTGTTGCAACTGCTTCGAGTCACGTTTGGAACGATGTCGGCTAAACAGCGAAACAACAATATGAACAATGCAAGAATGGTGTTCACAATGGCGAGCGCCAGCGGACCACGAACGGTGTAGCACGATTATGCTTTCGAGGCAAATGATTGCGGCTGAACGCGTCGGACGGAGACAGATGTTCGGAGGCTCGAAATCTAATTTCGATTCACTCGGCGAATTTATTATTATCCTCAAGGTGAAACCGAAGAAAGTGTCGGACCATCAATTTCATCAATTTTCAATCACACTTTCGTTTTCACGATTGGTCTCCACGCATCATTCTTCAGAAAATGGATGGAAACAAAATAAGCGGTCTGTGGAAAGTTGATAACAATAATTACAATAAATGGTTTAGGTAGGTACTATCAAAGGAATAACTCAGACTCAATAACTTTCAAAACCAACATCGTACACTTTAATCCAATTTCATGAAAGTGTAGATGTATATATATAAAATTACTATCACGAGAGTCTAAAACAGTGATAACTGCATATTGTCAAGGTATTTTACATTTAACTTTATTATTTATTTATCTATTTATTTTCTTTACATTTTTTAAATATCCTAGACCCACAAAACGTCTTAAAAGGTATTTGTCTTCAGGTTAATTTTCACAATTAATGTTGCTATGTTACTACATTTCATTTATGTATAACCAGAAGAAAAAAACAATTTTTAACGCATTTATATAAATGCGTTAAAATAATACATAAATAAGCAAATCCAAATATAGCAAACTAGTAATTCATGATCATTATAGTAATGATACACATCACATTAATTCATAGGTAACTTGTAAATACCCGTGTTAAACATATAAATATTTTTCTGTATGATTGCTTATTTGTGTTCATATGGTGCATGGCATAATTAGATAAACCAGTACAAGAAGGAGAAGATGATTATAGATAATTTTACAAATGAAAATTGATTGTTCAATTACATTTATCAGAAATTTCAAAAACTCTTTACCCAAGGCGAAAATGCTATTGACCGTGCCTTTATTGCGTGATATAACCTTATATCCCTTTATTGCGTGATATAACCTTATATCACGCAATAAAGGGACGCAACTTTCTGAATGACTTTGATGATAATCATTAGTAGGTAGGTACTTACGCTTTGTATACATTTATTTGGTGGGAAATTATACGCCGTTTAAGTTAACACAATGTGGACGAACAAACAAGTAGTTTAAACTACGCGAAATTAATTGCCCGAACGATTCAGTTGCTTGGTTTAAACGAAAAAAAATTGGTCGGGTCAGGTTAGGCAAGGCAAGATGATTTTTGCGCTAGTTATTTTATTTTTATTTGTATAAGGAAACGAGTTTTTAATTATTGAGTTTCTTGTGGAGTGCTAATAATATTTCATTACTTCTTCAAAAAATTCAAAATAATTTTGCGATGACATTATTAATATAGTTAATAAAAATGAACTTTGTTTTCACCAGTTGTGTTTGTATGGAAAAATATCAACATGTTTCAGAGCCCATTGGCCCCATCGTCAGGATAGAATTGTATACCTACTAACAAATTAAAAATTAAAAATCGAAGTGTGTATAGACAACGACAATATAACATTTATATATGGAAAATTAATAATAATGAAGTACCTACTAACATGAAAACAAATTTAAAAGATAACTATTTGTAAAAAAACTATTTATAAAAAAAGGTTATTTATTATATTCAATTTACTATTAACACTTTTTCTTATTTCCAAAATTTCTAATTTATTAAACTGTGATTCTGTATAATTTTTATATAAAATTTGTAAACCCTTATTAATATTAAAAGAATGATCCATATCCAAAAGATGGTTAGAAAATTTGAAATAATTATTGCTACTTAAACATCTCAAGTGTTTCTTAACTCTAACTTCAAAATTTCTACACGTTTTTCCTGTATAAAAATAATCGCAATCATTACAAATGAATTTATAAACACCCGATTTTTTAAAAGTTATCCTTATCCTTATTATTTAATACGAATTTTTAAAAATTTATTATTAGTATAGAAAGCTGGTTGAATGATATTTGGGATTGTGTAACTATTGAATTTGAAGTTTGATTTTTATATTTACAATTTTTCTCCAATGTTTTTCAATATCAAATATTGGAGGCTAAACAAAAGATATAAAAATAAATTCTTATACTTTTTATTAATTTCTTATATTTTTTAATATTATTTTTTTACTTAATTAATTTTTATTAATTATATAATCTTTCATTGTGTAAAAAACGAAGAATCTTAAAAAATCTATAAGGAATACATGTCATACCAATAATCTTACTGTATCAAAAAGAACAAAAAATGAAAAATCTTTATACAGTAGAGTGGAAAATGAAAGTATAAGAAGCAAATGTAATGCTGACTAGCGTGGTGGATAGAATGAAGAAAGGATCGCTTAGATGGTTTGGCCATGTGGAATGGATGATCGAGGAAAGGATGATAAAGAAAATTTATGAGGCGGGTGTTGTAGGCAGCGGAAACAGAGGGCGTCCGCGGAAAATCTAACATGACCGTAAACCAAATATTGGAGAATGGCCCTTTTAAAAGCTTCAACAACCAAAGAGCGTGCTTGAGAAGATGTATGAAAATAGATGAGGCAAACATGGTGTACTAGGACAGAAGAGAGTGGCTTTCTATCCTCTATTTCTGCACCTCCAGGGAAACGGCACGAGGGTTAGTTAGTTTTTCAAAGTAAGCTAAACGCTTGTGCTATGAAAATAGAGAACTTGGTAGTTTCCTGTTTTTGTTCATTCCCCATTATAGTTCGGTGACTAATGTCTTGACTAAATAACTAGACCAGTGGTCAACAAACTCATTCCTCAAATGAGCCAAATACCAGCAATACGTTTTGGATTTTTTTTTGAAAGCCAAATTTCTTTACATGAATCTTGTGTTTAAAAGTCGGTTAAAACTAGGTGTATGTACAGAATAAAATATATATAAAGTTAATAAAACTATATATAAAGTTAATAAAACTATATATAAAGTTAATAAACTATAAATAAAGTTAATAAAAAAATAATGATTGAAACAGGTTACTCGTCGAAGAGCCACACTCAAATAGCCAAAGAGCTGCAAATTACGACTACTACTCTAGACCAGGTATGGCGAACCTAGAGCACGGATGCCAGAGGTGGCACGTTTGAGAATTTGGAAGGCACGCGAACGATTTTCCAAGTTCAAAAATATTTTTTAAAATTTTTAATTAATTGAATTTGGAAATAATTGAAAGCAATTGATTAACGAACATAATTAATAAATATGCAGAAGAAGAAATAATGAGACATTGGAACGGCATTAGCGATTTAAAGAAACTAGCGAGAGATATTGCTCTCAATTTCTCAATTAATCAAATTTCTCTTCAACATTGCTTGGGAGTCATTATTTTCAGAAATGAATTTCATAAAATGTAATTCAAAAAGAATGAGTGATGAATCCAGTTGGTCGTGTGTATTACTAAAAGTGACGAAATATGAACCAGATATTAAGAATTTGTCATCGAATGTAGGTACAACAGAAAAAATCTCATTGATAAATAACTATGTAAATGTTTATTGATTACGACTTTATTTTTAAGAAACTATATTGAAATTTTTAAGCTTGTAAGTAAAATTCAGAAAACAATCATTTTTTCTATTTTGTTAATTTTTTTTACTGCTTGGGCACGCCACACAATCGAGAAATAATATTTGAGGATTTTTGGCACGCGGATCCAAAAAGGTTTTCCACACCTGCTCTAGACTAACAAGCTACGTATAATAATGATGTGATCTAGATTATCATTAAGGGTTGAGGTCTCTAAGGCCCGAACACAGAGACAACATTTAAAGGTTTAAGGTATTTTAAGTATTGACTCTGTATTCGGGCCTAAGTTTCGATCAGGCGTTTTCCATGTGGATTGCTTACTAATCTACCTTCATAAAGCCCTTGTTGCCGTTATCCGTATTTAGTCTGGCTGACCCGACCCACTGATCGTCTTTCCTCCACGGGAATTCTGAAGGAAGATACACTAAGGTACATCTTAGTAGTCACCCCTGGCTTTCGTAAGACAGGTTCAAGCCACATCCATTGAGATTTTTCTGTATGTAAGTAAAGACTCCATTCCGAGTGTCGTTTACCTTATTGTAATGTTACTACTGCTACTTCTCTACATGACATCTCATTTCAGAAGCCTGGATGATCTCACTCTCCCGGTGGCAATCCTTTAAGAAGACCTGATAGATGAAGAGGGAAAGCTGAATCTACAGTGGAAGTTTCGTTGATAGATGGACGAGGAAGTGTTGCGTCAGTGTTAAAGATTGATTTAAAATCTATTTTTATTAATTAATTAAATAACTGGTTATTAATTAATAACCAGATAAATTTTATGAATACCCCGTTACTTGATATATTCCCCATTTCGGCGTCCACTTGTCAATGTCCAAATGTCAACATAAATATAGTCACGCCCCCGTTCAAAAATCAAAAATTGATTTGTTTGCTAGAATAAGTAATGGATAGTTAGTATGCGTCCGTCCTGACGAAGATCCAGTGGTATCGAAAGCGGTAGACGTAGAGTTACTCAAAGTGGTAATACATAGTTATTTAATTAATTAATAATTATTATGTCCAACCACAAAGATAACGCTATGAATGTCAAAAATATTTAAAATCTATCGTATTCAATATTACGCGCATCGTAAAAAGAACTATTACCACCCTATTGAGGTTTTTATTTATGTACTTATCTAGTAAAGAAAAATTAGATGAGACAAAAATAAAAGAAAATGTGATCATTTTTTAATTTTTTGAAAAAAGACAAGTGACATAATTAATTATTTGAAAATTTGGCAAGAAACAACGACATTAGTCAACTTGCTTCAACGTTCTTGAGCAAAAAAATAAAACTACTGGTGCAAAAAGTAATAAAGGCTTTAAGAGATATTTCCTAAACAAACGAAATTCCCAAATTTAGTTTAGGCTCTCCTGAAAACCAGCATTTTTGACTCATTTCTTTGTTTCTTTCGTCCACAGATATATCCGTGATGCTTGGCGAGATGAGAGGTTCTAAGGGAACGGTAAAGAGCTTATCAGAAAGAAACGATATTTGCTGGTGGAGGGTGGGGGTGGTAGGTACAGGGGGGTGGTAGGCTGTTGCGGGATGACGGTGTGCGGAGGGTGATTCATTTTTAGATGGCTCTCGAGAGTTAAAATTGTCCACTCGTGATGTATCAGCTAGCATAAAACATAATAATTTCGTTGTCTGTCCGTCTGTTCGCCCGTAACTTCGTGTAACGTCCGTAATTTCATTCGAACATATTAAACGGCCGGAGATGGGGCTTGAACCCCAGGCCAGCAGAACCGGCCGCTCTACGCATGATGCTACTAATACGCGATTAACAAAGACACGAACCAATGTTCTATCATTTTTGACGGGTTATGGCTAGTTATGTATACCTACCTATAAATAGTTCTCCATCAGCCATGACTTAACCGGACTAACCCGCGACCAATTCGCACCAGCAGCCGTTCGGCCGGTGGAGCAACTCGCGCCATACGGAGCCACGAGGTGTGACAGGCGGAGGAGGGCTGTGCCCAGCGGGCGTGAAGACCTGGAGGCGCGTGCCGTCGGCAGTCGAACCATCCGCCACACGCAGAGCGTAAGTCCTCAGACGACCACCTCCAGGAACGAGCTGCCTCACTTGCCGCTAAAGATCTCTCCGAAACTCTGAAAACGACTCCTTCAAAACCAAACAAAAACCAACCCCTCACGAGTCTCTGTTTCAACTGTCAAAATATACCACTTGAGAATTCGAAAGCATATTGCAGAAGCAGCACGCGACTCGCTAAACGATCGGACAATTTGTGTCAGTTTCATAAATTACGGACGGTTTGAGATTTGCCTTCCTTGCCTGTGTTGTGAAGTGCGAACTGAGGATAGTTTTGTGATCGTACCGTGTCCAAGTCGGAATACTATTGGGTATGTACAAAATGTGTTATTATTTTTTCTCTATCGGACCGTAGCAGTTGACGCAACTTGAAGCGTGCAATTAATCGTTCGACAATTGAAACACCTCTTCGTGTGTGTTGCGTGTCTACGTAAAAAGAAACCTATACTTGTGACATCATTTATGTCCCGTTGAAAATGTGATGTTGATAACCTTACTTAAATGCTGCGGTAAGGGTATTATTTAAATGGTATTTGTATAAATATAAATATAATGCACGATATTTATATGTTATATGTTAACTGATAAACAAAACGTGTGCGGAAGAGAGATCCCTAATACGAGTTTTCTACAGATTGCAAATACTACCAATATAGGCGCAGGCCATAAATAAACTTTTAAGTTTATTACATCCTTATAGACTGTATCAAAAAATGAATTTTTTTTAGTCAATTACAAAAAATATAAATCAAATGCTAAACATGGCACTTTTTTTGACATTTTTCTAGACAGGTCAGATATCTGATTAGTATCAACGTACAGCGTTTTGAAATAAGCCTTACTTTACTATTAGTTTGATGGTTAATAATCCATCATTTTTCTCGCAACGGTAGTATATCTAAAGAAATGTTTCTAAAAATTGTTTAGGATCTAAAAAATAGCGTAATGCAGAACATTTATAATTTTTTCGTGAACCATTTTTTTAATTTGTCGTTTAATTGGCATTTGTCAAAAAATAATTCTGTAATAGGATTAAGAATTTAAAATTCGTATCTAAAATCAAACACACGTTATACGCCACATTATTCAGTAACACTTCGAGAAAGAGATGGAATGTTGCTGAGTCATTTCACGATCTCAACGATATTTTCGGCAAAGAAGCAAAAGAGGATGCCAAGAGTGGTTTGTTCGTTTCAATGTTGGTGCTGCCAGCTTAGACGACAAGTCAGGGAAGGATCGATCTTCGGATTTTGATGACCAGGTCCTTCTGGCTGCTGTGGAAGAGGCATGGACCGTCTTCCTAGTAAATGGGAAGTAGTATTTGAGGTTGATGGTAACCACGCTCTCGAATGGTAATTTTACGTAATATGTTTTGAATCTTTTTCGTTTTTGATTATATTACAATATTATTTTAAAAACCGGCTGATAATAAATTATACATCAATCTAATAGAATTACTGCGTAATAAATCGAAATAAAGTCCTAAGTAACTCGCAATATTCCATTATTATGACATACCATGATAATTATTATAATACTAGCTGTAACCCGTCAAAAATGACGGTACTTTTACACATCGGTTCCTAAAGAATAAGTATTTATATAAAGGACGTTACACGAAGTTACGGGGACAGACAGACAGACAGACGGACGGACGGATGGAAGGATGGTCAAGCAGACGACGAAATTATTACAATAGGGATTATTCAGATTTTAACACATACATACATCTTTTCAATTTTAGTATACAATATGCACTGCCGAAGCGAGTATACACATCATAAATTTAAAAATTTAATAATATCCTGACCACTGTCCAAAAGCATCGAAATTTTAGTGTACGTATAGCGCAGCTCTTCTTATAACATTGTTTGCAAGTGCGCCTGACATAGGGATACTTACTTGACGCACTAAACATTGTTGAAGGGAGCATTTTGAGATATACCTTTGAGACGATTTTTGAAAATGAATTTTGGCGTAGACTTTGAAACGATGAGCTTTACTTTGCAGAAATTTCAACCAGAATTATTTTGCACGGATTAAATTGAACTAGTATCAAAACAGATGATTTTATAATATTCGATATAAGTTACTGTAACAATAGTCCAACGTTTTACAGATGATAAGTTAGAATTATTGAAAAAATGCAAACTTCGAAGTCGCAATTTTCGACTCAATTTAGACGGGAATCTACCTGTAAAGTATTATGGACTGACTGTGTTATACCCTGTATACTAGCAAAAAAACAAAATCTTCACGATTTCATGCGTTGTGTTCGTGTTGGCCTTGGTTCTGCGATTTTACTGTGACATCTAATGTGACAACAAATTTAACAGCCGTATTTAAAATCAAATGTAATACACGCGCTTAACAGATTCCACCGGAAGCCAGCCATTAAACATATTTATTTTAATATTGCTAATTTATATGACTTGTGTGCGTGGTAATCGGCGTATTTTTTCATGAAAATTGAAGTAACGATATTCAGCACCTCGGGCGAAATGAAAACTGTGAGGGTTTACTTAGATCGATTCTCATTGGCTTGCCCTATGATAACAATCATGTCTTGTACATGGTTTACAATATACTCTCAACATAATAATAAGTAGATACTCTTAATATAATTATTTCGTAGTCTGTCCGTAGCTTGCTAGAATGACAAATTTAGATAATTAGAGTGTGACACGCAATCAGCGCGGCTCATGTTACGCGGTCACGCAAGGGTCGTTATTAATAATTGTTACTTCCCGCGTTTTTTCACGGCTATACGGCTAGTATTATATTAAAATTTGGCAGAAATCAGTTTGCTTCACACACGTCTACAAATCGTCCCTTTAGAGGTAAAACTCACTATCCACAATATTGGTCAAAATGAGTTACGAATACAAACATTCATGTTTTTTCCATCTCTATACCAGGTGAAAATCAGTAAGTGATATTACGTGTTAATTTATAGATATTTAGTGGTAAAACTCATAATTTGAACATTTTCAATAATTTGAATATAATATGTTGAATGTTTAAACCTCTTAACACAAAACTTCACTTGGTAAATTTTACCTCTAAAGGGACGAAATTCATTAATCCAAAGTGTCCAAATATTAATTTAAAGCCAATATTTTCGCTACTATTATAGAAATATTTACGTTTGCCAGATGTCTTGTAGAAACTTAGATATGTACATAAATAAGTAGGTACGTCCTGCCACAAATAACAATAAACTTGCTATCCTGGGAATAGAGGTGAGTGTACGAATAACCATGAAGTAATTAATGCCCGTACAAAATAAGAATCCAGAAATTATGTTAATATACTATTTTTTTAAAAGCCATGAATTAGAAAAATTTAATGTGCGAATATTCTTATCCTGGAAGCCCGTCAGGATCGGAGAAAGAAACTGGCCCCTCATAATCGACTTGCCACAATTCGCTAAAGCCGTTATTATATTATGATATATTTTTTACTTAACAAAGTACTTAAGAACTAGATTACAGAATTTTTTATATAATATATTAAGCTAACCTTAAGTAACGCGGGAATAATCTTATTGTATTATAAATAAAAAAATGGTTGTCAACCATGTAAAAAGGGTTGAAAAACACTACAAAAAAATATATTTTTAAAAACAATGTTTTTTATAACATGAATTGTAAGTAATCAAACTGACAGATTTCTCAATAATTTTAACTTTAAGATAATAATTTATTTTGTAATATTATTGAAAAAAAAACATCTCACTAGTCCATACAGTCACATAAGTGGAGCAATTTTCTTAATTTTTAAAGAATCGTAAGTTGTTCCGTAATTAATTAATTGATTAAATAATTTAGTTTGTGTAATTTTAAGAAAATATTTATTTTTGAAATATTTTTGAAATAATATTTTTGAAATATATGGAACAGATGAATAAATTTTAATATGGTACCTTTCCATACAAAAATGTGATAAAAACGCAAGAGAAAAATTGTAAAATTTGCTCACTTTGCCAGACGATCACCTTAAGGTCACGTCAATATTTCTGACCCATCATTGGCAAAATCTAAAATGTGTAAAATATAAATTCATTCGAAATACAAGTCGAATAAAATTATTAAGAATTTAAAGAAATTTAAAACATTTTTTTAATAAGGTTTAAATAATTTTGTTTGAGTAGTAGCAATACGAATGAATTTTTAATATTCGAAATAAAAATACTTTCATGATAGACATTTTACAAAACATAAGCCAAAAATATTGAAAAAAAAATGCAAACTTTGATGTCACTTAAGTCCTTAACTCTTGATAATTCACCAAAAATGTAATGAATATCTTCTATTCAAAATTAAAATAAGAAGACTCCCCCGAAGTTTTTGCTACTACCTATAAGACAACCTGTTTAAATGTGATTGTGTGGCATCCTTTACAAATTTTGCTATTTTGCACTCAATGATTTGGAAAAAATTCCCATCCCCTTAGACGTATCACCCTTCCTTTACCTGGAGCAAAATTTGCATACATCGTTATTCTTTAGGGGCTTACCGACATCCTCCCTACAAATCTAACAGCTTCCCTGAATCTTGAGGAAGGCAGACGGCTACTTAAAAATAATCTGTGTTGTAATTTTTATTACTACTGTCCAGTTGGTAGTTACTGGAGCCAATTTTATATATTTTTTGCCAAGTATAGAGCGACGCGGCACTCGGCACGAACAGCTAATGGCGAATTAAAATCATTTCGGAAGAAAGTGCACATTAATTACTTTTCTAACGTACGTCAACAATAGTTGCTTGTGTAATTTGAAGAAGTATTTTTTTCCGCGAACGTACTAATGATAACTTTCAAAAGCACAAAAATGTAATTATCTATGTTTTGTAATAATTTTTAGATTTATTATTCAATCTGGTTACATTTTTCATTAAATTTTTAAAACAACTTGAAGCTTATCTCAACTCATCTTGATGTAGGTGTATCCAAGTAAGATGTGATCAACTTAAATTGTATCGTTCTAAATAGATGTTTGTGATTGTGATAAAATAAATTTATCATTTTACGATTCATACCTACCATTATAAACAAATTTAGTATCTTGGCCCAGAAAAATATATGAAAAAATATAAAATAACTGAATACACACATATAATCTAGAATAAACATTGACATAATATGATTTATATAACAAAATAATAAGATCTCGTGTCCGCCCTACCAGGTGAAAACCTGTCTTTTGAAGTAAAACTTTTTGAACATCTATTTGTAATATTCCTACGCTAGATCGTTAGGTATCTATTATTTTTAAAGATTGTATTGATAATAATATACGATATTATCTTCCAAGGGAAATGAATAGATGTCTCACAATTAACATATATGTAGATCAAGATTTATAGGGTGACTAACACGTACTAAGGGTAATTTATTAAGTATCAGCTATATAAAGTTTCAAGTATGAGTCTCGGTGATGACAATGTTTTTTAGGTAGTGTTGATTCAAGTGTTTCGTGTATATGAATATGGATGTGTTGAATGAAGAAGTGGATAATTACATAATTGAGTTTAATTATGAAATTATAATTTTTAAGTCGGGACAGAAAGGTCAGTGAATTAAGAAAGTATAAAATTACCTTATTGAAGATTGAAATAAAATGTTGTCTAAATTTGTCATCACTTCTGAAATTGAAGCTAATCTATCGACTAATATAAGCTATTGACAATATCTAATTTGTTTCTAATATTATTCTGAAAAAATAAACAAACAAAAGACGTTAAATTACAAACGTTTATTTCATTTTTACTGCTGCTGGAGAGTTTCAAATTCACCCAACCAACGAACGTAACGTTAATGGTCAATTTGACATATAACAAATGTGAGGTGAGGCGAATCTTAGACTTTTAGTAGTAGTTTGTCGCTAAAGAATTCCATCGGAGCATAGTTTCAGAGATTATCTAGAGTGGAAAATCACACATATGGACACAGGCTAATACCAGAATCTAAATTAATTAAATATTTTCATCCCGAAAGTTTAGTGTTATTTAACAATATTTTATTTTGCTTGGAAACTTTGATCGAATCGCGTTTTAAAGAAAACATTGGTCATAGATAGACGCAAGTAGTCAAAAACAAATTAACAATGCCTACCAAAGTGTGACCAGTTTGTGTAGGTGTGTATGTATGACTCACTTCCATTGTTTTTCCGCAAAATAGATCAAAACCTTTGTAAGATTTTTGAAGACAAAGCAAAGAAAATGTATGTAATGAACCCATTTACCTACCAATTATTCTTAAAATAAGTGGTTATTTTATTCCTTTACATTAAGCAGCAAAAAATTAGCTCTACTTTAAGAACAAAAACTATTTATAAACATGCCTAGCAGCCAAAATATGTTGCCTTATATAGATATAAGTTAATGATTCAATTTATAATGTAATAAAATATAAGGAAAATCAGCACATTTAAAAGTAGGTACCTGCCTAACATTTTATTATTTTCATATTATTTGAAATTTGAAAAATGGAACATTTTAAACAAGAGAAAACTTATGTTGAAAAAAGAGTGATCTATTATTTTTAACGCGTCGTATGTTGATTCTGTGCTGTTTTTCTAAAATATTCATAAAAACGATGTAATTTTTAGTTTGAAAGTAAATAACGACCTCACACGAGCACCCAGTTTTTCATTTTTTGCTTCTAGTGTTGATTTCTAGGAGATTTTCCGTACCGAGGAGTTTCGGTACAATGTGTTTGTACTGAAAATATTAGCAGACACTCCTAGATGGAACTATACCTATTATCGCGAAACAGAGTTTCGTCGGTACCGTCGTCAGTAATACATTATTAATAACTTTATATTTTACTACTTAAGTTTCGAGAGTAAGAGAATCTCTCATCGACAGGTGTTTATTTTATATTTATTTTTAATTATCTATTTATTTTCTTTACAATTTTTAAACATTTCTAGTCACACAAAACGTCTAAAAATATATTTGTTTGCAGGTTCATTTTTGCAATTTAATGTTACACCTGTTACTAAATAATTATAAATAATATTCATTTTATAAACAGAAGAGATAAAAAACAAATACAATTTTAAGTACAAAAGAAAAAAAAGAAATTTTAAGTAACTTAAGAGAAAAAAAATATTTTCACAATTTAATGTTACACTGTTACTAATTTATTATTAATAAATAATATTCATTTTATAAACAGAAGAGATCAAAAAAACAAAAACAATTTAAGTACAAACATTCGGTCATTCTGCTAAGTCTGCAAAATACATTAGACACAGACACAGACAAATGACATCTCGCTTCGCACTCGATCCTATAGCCTGATCCTATATCCTATGGCGTTAAACGCCCCATCTGGACCGGCTATAGGATCGACAGGCTCTATACCCTCAATTACGTGAGATTCGAGTCTCATCCGTGTGCATACACACTCTAATGGCACGTTTGTACGGGTGTGGCATGCTTGGAGACTGACCACGAAAGTGTCGTAAAGGATGCTACAGTCTTGAGCGTAGAGCAAGCTATTTCTTTCCGAATTCATTTTTATGATTAATTTATCGTTTTATTTTGTACACAAATGCAACTGATATATGCCAACTCTACCAACTAATCTGATGAGACGAGAGATTTAAGTGTTATGCCTTGTAAGGTATCATAATCATCAAATAATATATTAGAAGTTCAATACAGTTCAATACGAACATAACGTAAGCCAAAATGTGAGTTCTGTAGTTTAGAGGTAAAGCGATGGTAATCGATCCGAGGATCATCGTTTCAATTATATTTAATATTTGTTCAGATGGTAAATTCGATTATGTCCAGCATGTTAATTTGGAAAAATGTTGGAAAAGTGCTATACACTATTTTTAGTTTCTTAAAATATAAATGATTAAAGTGTATGTCCTTTTTGGACAGTGGAGAATCAGATGGAATCATGAACTACACGTTTTGTATGACGAACCGGATATCGTGGCTACACTAAATGTTAGGTTAATGTTAAATACTAACTGTTATAATAATAAAAAAATATAATAAGAAAAAAAAACTAAGTGTTAAATAAAAAATAAAGCTTCACTACGCTGGGTAAGATATGTCTTTTTCAAAGTAGCCATATATGGCAATGGAACAGCAATCCAAAGGAAGGAAAGCCATGGGAAAGACGTCGAGGAAGATGGAGCGATAATATTGAGAAATACACTAGATAACTTGGCGATCACAACTAGATGAAAACCTGTGAAAATAGACGACGATAGAAAAAATTATAACATGAAAAAACAGAGATCTTAAAAGATCCTAGTAGCTACGTGACGATATTGATATACTTCAACACCATTATTACTACGATCATTTTTCTTTTATTGGATTATTTAAATCAAAATAGCTTGATTTGAGACGTGATTTAAGATTGCGCGGCCTTATATGGTCGAAAGATCGTGGAGATAACTGAATAGTTGAATGAGGTTACAAATTATGCGATTCGCTCGAGAAAACAAACTAGTACACACCATAAACCTGCCGAGATGCCGAGTGCTGGCTGCAGCAGAAAACCTTCGACGGAATGGAGCAATTTGTGATGATCTGGAAAGCCGCCGTCACAGCTGTTTATCGTAACTGTTTTTCATTTCATACATGTGGTATTAGAATTACACTGCGTGACATTTTTATATTACAGAGACGTCATAACGGTTGTATAATTACGTTTGTTTGGTTTTTGTGTAATCCAAAGACGTGACTTTAAATCGGTAGAACAAAAGGTATTATCTATTGATGGGTTACATGTATTGTAACGTCTTGTATCTCTGTAACAGTAGTATCACAATGGATAACAAGACAATAGAAACTGTTGAAGAATATATATACACACATATATCTTGGACATAAGATCAAATAAGGGAAGGAAGACCAAATAGCAGAAATACCAAGAAGAATTGGACTAGGTTGCGCGGCTTGTTGGTTGGAAACTTAAGCATGCCCTTAAAAATAAAGATATTCCCATGAATTTAAAAGGAAAAGTATTTTAAACATGCATCCCTCCTGTGCTTATGTATGGTCTGGAAACTATCACGCTAACTGCGAGGGCTATACATAAACTAAGATGTACCTACACAGCGATATATGAAGAGACAAATGCTAGGCATAAGTCTGAGAGATAGTCGGAAATGAGTAAATTAGACGCCGGATAAAAGTTGTCGATGTAGTAGATAGTATTGCCAAATTAAAAAGGCAATAGGCAAGTGATGTTGCCAGACAAGGAATAGAGAGATGGGGAACCAGAGTTCTGCGATGGATACCATGGGATATGAAAAGAGAAAGAAGCTGGCCTCGGAAAAGGTGGGCCGATGACGTTATACCCGTCGCGGGTAGTGGGTGGATTAGAAAAGTCAAAAGAAGATAAGATTGGAGAACTTTAGAAGAAGCCTACATCCAGCAGTGGAGAGATGACTGAGGAAGACGAAGAATAATGTTCTGTACCCCGACATGAGACGCAATACACGTGTTGAGATTTTGATTTGGAGATAATTCAGATCTGCTCGAGATTGAATTGAGACAAAATCATACATTTAGGTGACACATTTTAGAGAATTTTTGCCAGAATTTAAAACTAGTAATTGTGTAAACTCGGTATTTATAATTCCAATCTCGGTTTTTATTTTGTATAAACAATGCGGAGAATTCATTTCTCGGATTACCTATCACTCAAACTCAACGTTTAAAAAATAATAGCATCTTTTAGAAGCACTACCTACATTGATGAATTATGTTAATCGCGTAGAAACTTAATGAGTATGGGTTAATATGGAAAAAATTGGTATTGATTTATGTTCTTCACAATTTATTTAGTTCATCGCTAGATAACCTTTTAAATATATCTTCAAAGTCTTGTATTTTTTTATAACGAGGAGTCATGAAAGTGACCTTATATATTTCAATAAAAATTACATGCTCAAAAATTATTTCATTTGCATTCTGGTTGTCATGCTGCATAGGTCATGTGACAAATGATTAAGAATATTAAGAATGTTAAAGTAAATTAAATATTTGTTGTATTCTGTAGTGAATTCAATTATTAATATTTCAATAACGTATTAATGAATAATAAAACAAATGCGTTGTTTTAATGTTGTGCAATACTAATCTATTCAAAATACATGCTTTGAAACATCGACTACTGCATTTTAAACAGAGAAAAGATTGATATGAATCAACATTTATCGAGTTTTAAATAGCTTAGATTTTTCCCCATATAGATTTCAAGTATGACAAGACAAATTGATGACTTACTGATAACACTGTATGTACTGCTCTGTGTATACCATCGTAACCGCCGTCTAGGCATCCCAAGAACCATAAATTAAAAATAAAATAATGTTATTAAATAACTTTTATATACAACGTTTCATTTATTTCTCGGGGATCTGAATCATGTGTCATCGTAACTATAAAAGCTAAAATGATCTCATATGACATTCACTATAAGAGACCAGGCAAATTCATCATGCAGAATTACAAAACGGAAGGAAGTAGGTACCTACCTACAACAATCTTGCAAAGCCTTTATGGAAATTCTTTTGTAAATGCGATTAGCAAATTTCTTATTATTTTTGGTCGTAATCATGTTGCCAAGAGACACCACAATTTGTAATTTTATTTTATTAAATTCTTCGTACATCCTTGCAACACCAGTGCGTAGTTGTTCAAACGAAAATATTGCTAGATTGAGTGAAAATATCGCCGAAAATTCAAGAATCTCAATTCGTCAAAGTTCAGCGATAAAGCTCCCCTTTTTTTCAGCGGATATATAAATAAGAAAAATTGTCGCGTTTGTTGAAAGTGAAAATCAACGATTGTATAAAACAACCTTTACATCTGCGTCAAGTTACAATGCAGGATATGTTTTTTGGGCTGGAAGTGTAATTATTTTTGAAAACCTCAAGATTGAAATGCATCATACTTTGATATCTAGCGTAAATTGAAAATCAAAAAGTATGTTTTAACATCTCTATTTATATACCTCCAGATTAAAGAATATAAATATAAGTAATGTATGTACACACATTCACTATATGATATAATTTAATAAAATATCTGCAGTTATTTATGTCTATCAATGAGAGACACTTTGTGTGACAGTACAATATGACAAAATTTCCAGCATACACACAAAAAATTACTATCACACTTCCTACCAATACCAGTAGGTAGGTACTGTCAGCACTGAATACGATAACTATATTTAAAATAGAAATAATATATATTAAAGTTATAAGGTAGTTTCCGCGATATATGTTTGTCACATCGAATTATTGACATTTGCCGTTTTTTTGCGTTTTTTGACTTTTTTTTCGCACATATTTACCGTTTTCTCCGCGAGTTTACGCGATATTCACAATTTTTTTTTAAAATACAAAGGAAAACTCTTTGACACGTGAGATTTTATAAAAAAAATATTTCTTCTTCTTTTAATGTCGTTTTTATGCCCGTTAGAGTGAAAAGTCGTTTTTGCCTCATAACTTTGCGAGTTTTTGGCAATTTTGGAATTTGAAACTTGATTATGATGGACACGCCGATAACGCGTAATTTCTAATTCATCATTTTTTCCTTCTTATCCTTATACACTTTTACACTTTTTCGGCCTTTTTTGACAAAGCCGTTTTTTGGGGTTTTTTCGGCTTTTTTTTCGCACGTTTTTACCGTTTTCTCCGCGAGTATACACGATAATCACAATTTTTAAAAAGAATACAAAGGCCAACTCTTTACTGCGTGTTGTTTTTTAAAAATTTATTTTCTTCTTTTTCTTCTTTAGTTTCTATGCTCGATAGCGTGAAATTTCGTTTTTACTGCACATCTCGGTGTCTTGTGATCGGATTAAAAAAAAAAGTATTACGTTTTGTGCCGAATCCGGTCATCTTTTTTTCATACCTACATCAATTTTGCGTACCTTTCTTTCTCGCCGAAATACAAAAATAAACCCCCGTTTTCAGTCCGTTTTCGCGAGGGCGCCGTTTCTGCGACTGTAGGCGTAGTTTTAACGAAATTAAAAAATCGAGTACCAGGTTCAAACAACAGTTGGAGGTGCCATATTTTGCGCATATTTTTAAATTTTTTCACCTCCTCCACTTTTCTCGGTACGCCACCACAGTCGAAATATCCGTTTCTTCAATAACTCGGTCAAAAAAAACCGCACAGACACGCAAGTAGCATCGCCGCGTGACGCTCGACGGTGCGCATCTTTTCTATTGAAAATAATTACTTCCAAACGCGTGTCCAAGCAGCTGTAATCTTTTTAGTGCCTTTTTTTGGCGTTTTTTATATTTTTGTATGCTGCTCCGCGACGGGGAGGCCTACATTCACCCGCAATATCTCAATCGATAGAAGAAGAGTGCAGCTAACGAGTCTGGCAAAAAATATTGTCTCAAAATGAAACGTTTTTGCGTGACGGAAGCTTACATCCGGATTTTACCATTTCAGCCGTAGCTTCGCAGCAGTAAGGCTAATTTCAAATCTAAAAAATACGTTTTGTAGGGCCCAGCTTTTCACAGATGACCCTGTTTTTAGATTTTTTTTATTTTTATTTTTAGAAAAGTTATAAGCTAAACTAGACGATAAATTTGATAAATATATTCTAGCATTTCTTTTGTTTTCCCGAAACGCATCGTTTCCCACTGGAATGTATTTATTAATACGATTTATTTAATTTTCTTCAGTACCGGGAGATCTCCCGTCATGCGCGCATGCCTCGCTCATTTTTTTAATATTTTTACGTAAATTTAATTGAATTTTTTTCGAATTACGATTATACTTTTTCAAAAAATAATTGTACATAGATTTTTAGTTTTCTGTTATTCCCTACGAATAATATTTTTAAAGATTGAAAACTTAACTAATGTTTTTTAATATATAATTTTTAAAAATAATATTTTTCGGTACATAAACAATTTTCGCTAAATTTTTCAATTCTCAAAAGCTATAAGAATGCGATTTATGGATTTTTGTTGGAAACATCTTAATTGTCAAAATCTAATCTATTAATTTGTTTGGAGACTTATCCTTTTATGGTTATTTATTAAATTATAACTTGGGTCTTTTTAATTTTGAAATATTGTTCTTATAAAACTTCTTTATAGTATTTATATTTCTTTTATATTTACTTTTCTTTATATATCGGAATATCTTTTCATTTAAATCATTTTGAAAAGTTTTTTGTTATTTTTTTAAAGGCCTCAATTGGGTATATTTTATTTTATATTATTTAGAATTTTAACAGCTTATTCGTTAAAATAAATATAACTTATTATGTGGGGTATAAAAGCGAAGGCAGCAATATCGAAAAAAAATTAAATGTAATCATCGAGGATTATTAATTTATAATATACTGAATTCGATATTTTATATGAAATAAATTTACAGAAAACATGATTTTGGAAGGGACAGATACATAAGATCTAAAATATAGTACATTTTATATATAGTTCATTTTATAGTATAGTACATTTTAATTTATAATATATTATTATATTATATTATACTATATTAATTTATAATATAGTACATTTTAAATGAGTCGATATCGGTGAATGCTTTCAAAACATTTTTTTAAATTTTTTGGACGTTGCTACCTTTGCTTTTATATATGAAACGCCACATATATGATAAATAAAAATATCAAGGGCCTGTTGTTTGATCAGAAGTAAGAGTAATAGTTAAGAAAAAAGCATAGTTTTTGCATTCTCTTCCAATCAAAATACCCGTTTTCGTAAAAATCTATGCTTTTTTCATAACTATTACTTCTGATCAAACAACAGGCCCTAAGCCAATTAAAATAATTCGCTTGATGAATTTAGAATTCATTGTAGTAAAAGATAGAGAAAACATAATATATGTAGAAGAAGTAATGAAAAGATTGAAGAAAGAAATTGTTTGAATAAATGAGATATAGGAGTACATTAATGCATTAGGGAAGTATGTAATAAAAATCTATGCTTTTTCATAACTTCTGATCAAACAACAGGCCATAAGCCAATTAAAATAATTAGCTTGATGAATTTAGAATTCATTGTAATAAAAGATAGAGAAAACATAATATATGTAGCAGGAATAATGAAAAGATTGAAGAAAGAAATTGTTTGAATAAATTAGATATAGGAGTACATTAATGCATAAGGGAAGTATGTAAATTTATTTCCAGAGGGAAAGGAAGGTAGATGGAAATGGATTTCTAGGGTTTCTACATGTAGTTTTTTTTTACAAAGCCCTATTTGGCTTTTTTTTTAACTTTTTTCGGACATATTTACGATTTTCTCTGCAAATATGAAAGATAATGACAATTTAAAAAAATACGAAATATAAGTCGTTGCCGCGTGACATTTTTGTAAAATTTATTTTCTTCTTATTCTTATTTTGTTGCTTGGTTCATTTCGTTTTTATCTCATATTATTTATTGTATTGTGATCGGATTCAAAATTGAAGTATGACGTTTTGTGCCGAGTCTGGCCATCTTTATTTTTTTGTATGCAATGATTGCTATATTTT
>JADDOH010007025.1:0-19773 GCA_016648135.1 Agrypnia vestita | reverse complement strand
CACACCAACTGCCTGAATTCTGCTGTGTCTTGACATTTTAAAACCCCCCTAGCGGGAAAAGGGCCCATGTCCCGCCTCTTCGGCTTCACTAATCTATGCCACCCCTGATATCAGAATGCCGCCTACTAAGGTCTATTTTTGCAGTCCACAACCCCGACATCACTTACAGCCGTCATTGACTCCACCTTTTCTGTTGTTGTCTCTTCCTATGTTTTGGGGCGGACTTGGTGGCTTCGGACGGTATATTTTTCGCTTCGCAAGCGCGATAATTAATTTTTAATATTTAATTTCTAAGTTCAGTCCATATTGTCGTTTGATCAACCGTAACCACAATCTATCGGGTACTCCCCTAATCATAGTTGATGTTTCTTCATTATCTACCATTATCATGTCCCGTTCCCTCGTATTTTCACTCGTCTTTATCGGAAATTTAACGATCCTTGGCTGCTATATCATTGTATCAATTTCCACATATTCACCACGTGTACACTGCATACCTAGATATAACAATCATCCAAAGGTACTATACCTAATTTTAAATTAATTTTGGGCGATCTTTTCTCGTGGATCATCCAATGAATCCTGTCTTTTGCCCGCGGCACCCCGCGCACAGGGACGTATTAGATCTCTCCGTTGCGGAATTTAAACATAATTTGTAACCATTTATTATTATTTTTATTGGCAGTAAGATTGATCCACAAAATAACTATGTTACATAGACAGTGAATATTCTCGAACAATATAATACCGGAAGAGTACTATTCGCTATAACACAATAAACTATTAATGTAAGTTAAAGTAAATTTTTAAATTCAGTGGAAAATTTTTAAGATCGTTTTGCTTTTAATTTTTCCCAAAACAAAATAAATAAATAAATAAATAAACACACAAATACACACTCACACAACCCTACTATTGGACATGTTTTTCTTATTCTTTTATCGATCGTATGTATGTGTCTTCGCGTAATTGGCCCAAAACTCTGTACATCAATTATTGTTTTTTCTTCAAAGATTGATTAATTATATGGCTGTAAGAAAACCAATAAATGAAAACAAATAAAACAAATAAGTAAATAAACCTCCAGTGCCGCAGGCAAGGCGTCGGATTAATTCAGTGCTCATTTATTGCCAAGGCACTGGACGCCTCCGCTGATAACTATATACCGCTCACCATGTTCTTAGAGGTGTGTTGAAAGATTGCTAGTATCTGTCGAATCGGTCTCAAGTAGTTGTCTGTATTTGTACGTTTATCATTATTACATGCTCTTGCTATATCCGTTCCACTTCACATTATTGTTCCTCCCGTCTTCGAATTTCTATCACACTATGTTCTCCTATGTTTTTGGTACTTATATGCTTGCTTCTTCGCGTTATATTACACTTACTCCCAATTATATTTGTTTCATTTATCCATCCATCTATAAGATCCCCCATACGCTTTATCCTTTTATTACATGTGTATATGGGCCGCAAATTCATATTATTTTATTTACAATATTCTTATCTGGATACACTTGTTCAATTATGTTTTGTGGGTTATTACTACCAAACCCGGCGAAATCTGAGCTAGAATAGCCAATCGTATACACGTTACCCGTCCTGTTGAAACTACGCTAACGTCGGACAGGTTTGTAGTGATTACATAGTTAATATATTGTATCTATATTTGAGTATATTATTTTCTTGTCGTGCCATTAATATGCTTACACGTTATCGTTATCTCTTTCCTAACTGTATATACCGTCATTGCGCAATTACCTATCTGTTGTAAAAGCCTGAAGAGCGTTAGTCTACAGATAAATATAATAGAATTATAGTTAACTTTTCTATCCGCCTACGTTATTCGACTCCCGCGAAACGAAAATGAATCATTATTCGCTTCTCGACAGAGCGTTAGTCTACAGATAAATATAATGGAATTATAGTTAACTTTCCTATCTGCCTATGTTATCCGACTCCCGCGAAACGAAATTAAATCATTATCCGCTCAGTTAAGGTCACCCCACTGGTACATCGTATACGTTTTAATCCGTGCTTCACGGCCAATTCCTATAAATTATTTATGGGGCGTTTTCCTCTCGCGATCCCCCGATTAGACCTGCCTTCCTTACTTTTGCTCATATTCTGCTATCTCTCTTGGGCGGCAATCCACTCGAGACCACGATTAATGACACTTAAACGGTTTCAAAAACCCAGCAAAAAAGTCAATAATTCAGAAACCTCGTGGAACTGTCAATATCATCGTCACCTTAGAGTAGACGTTAATCGGTTTTTTAACGGCTCTAAACGCAATAATCGCGACCCAAACCGCTGAAAACCGTGTTCAGCATTTTTATGGGAAGCACATGTGGACCGCTCGGACCGCATCGATCGTCAACCATTTGTACCAAACACGGCTTTACCACAAGATTAATATGATTTATAAGAATTGATTAGTAACTGCCCGTAACCTATATCCGATCAATCGCTACTAACTCCCTCCCAATACTAGCGTTTCATCATTCCCAAATTTTTGTAGCTCCAATACTACGCCAGGTGGGTTTAGCTCAATTTTTCCCCGCGTAGCATTTAAATCATCTTAGAGTTCAAAATAAAAAAAATAAAATAAAAAAAAAATCTATAGAAACAGGTGATTCATCACAACACTTAATAGACGAAAATAAAAATAAATTCAATTCAATTCAATTTAAAAGATTGTTAGTTAATGATTAAGATTTTAGGTCTACGGTTTCGAGACGTACCCATCTTCGTCAGAACTTACTTACAGAACCGTACTTCGTCAGGACCAACACTACACCACTACATTCACAACACTACATACCTCAACCATAGTATTGTTACACTTCCACCAATAGTTGATCACAGGCGTGTTAGTCTTTTCAGGGACAAACATGCACTGATTAGCCTAATGAACCATCAGGAATCTACCGAAAGAGAGTGAGAGGGGGCAGGGTCTAACGTGGGTGTTACCCCATCTTTGTTACCCCATCAATGTTCACAAAAGATGGGGTAAGTGGGTGTTATCCCATCTTTTTTACCCCATCAATGTTCACAAAAGATGGGGTAACACCCACTTTAGACCCCGCCCCCTCTCACTCTCTTTCGGTAGATCCCTGATGGTTCATTAGGCTAATCTGTGCATGTGTGTCCCTGAAAAGACTAACACGCATGTGATCAATTATTGGTGGAAGTGTAACAATATTATGGTTGAGGTGTGTAGTGTTGTGAATGCAGTGGTGTAGTGTTGGTCCTGAGACGTGTACGTCTCGAAACCGGTAGACCTAAAATCTGGTAGTGGTTTTTACAAAGTTAACTAACAATCTGTTAAAATGTCTAACCACAAAGTTAATGCTTTAAATATTAATAATATTAATTCAATATATTTTTTTGTATACCTAATATTTACATTACAAACACAAAATTTAATTCATAAATGTTATAAATAAGTTAGAATTAAGCATATATAAACAAGCAAATATTAAACATTATAAAATAGTTCACATCAAAGGTGTAGGAGAATCCTGCTTCGGAATACCCTCTCAGAGACATGGAACAGATAGATATTCAGAGTAATATTGTTCAGCATAGCAGTAGCTCTTCCAATAAGCATAACCATTGGCAGGTTGGTCCTGTATATTGGAATGTGAAGCAATCTTTGCTGACGCTGTCTAGGTAATTATCGGGAATATACAAACCAATGCTCCGTATAATTTGAGGATTATCGATCATACCGCGCAACAATCGACGAAAATGCGTAATCAGATACACATTCCTTCTAGTCTCTAAAGTGTTGTAGCCAAGCATACCCTGGAGGAACTCGGTTGGGTACAGCCAAGGATAATGCCCGTACTCCCTCAAGGCGTAGGTATGCGTCGGTAGTGCGGTCAGAGGGAGAAATCAAACTAAAAAGTTATCCGTCAAACGTCAAATATAAATAGAGTCAAATAATATTTATCTTTTACAATTTAATCAGCATCTAATACTGATGATTATTTTCTCCCATAACAGGAATGTATCTTACATAATAATATGTTTTCTTCTTCAATGAACGATTTATAACTTTGTGGTGACATATTTAATAACTAAATAATACACAACTTGGTATACACCACTAATTTTTTTTTCTTTATTCACCTCTACAAGTTTCGGGAACGAAGTTCCCTTCCTCAGGAGGATACAATGTATACTAAAAATTATTACATGATCATTATATAGTTAACTAGTGGGAGGAGAGAAGGCGGAGTAAATAGAAAGGGGTGTTGTTAGGGAATAATTAAGGGATTGTCAACTTTGTTTTTTTATTATTTATAATTGGAAAAATGTTAAGTATGGGGTTGTTTGGGAATTGAATTTGACTGTTTATTATATTATTATTCAGGTTAATATTTTTTCTTATTTCTAAAATTTCAAAACTATCTAATTGTCTATTATTTTTGTTATTTTGTAAAATTTTAAGACCTAAATTGATGTCGAAACTATGGTCATGTTTCAGCAAATGGTTTGCAAATTCCGAGTATCTATTGCTATTTAAACATCTTAAATGTTCCTTAATTCTTTTTTCTATATTTCTCTTTGTTTTGCCAATGTAAAATATGTATTGTGCTGACCCTAACATGGATGCTGATATTCTTGCAGATACCCCATCATAATTTAAAAAAATCACTCTTATACAACATAGATATTCTTGATACAACATAAATATAATAACCTGAACTCCTAGAACAAATAATATAAATTCTTTATTAACATATTCATACACGAAGGCATTGTAAACATATATAGGGTGGCCCATCGGGTACGCCGGATTTAAATTTTCCACCATTTTTAAAATATATTTAACTTAGCAACCCTAATGTTTGACATTTGTCATCAATTGGATGATATAGACTTCGTTTAAATGTGGTTTCAACAGGATGGTGCCATATACCGTGCATCAAGAGAAACCATCGATTTGTCAATACAACATTTTTGTGTTAGGTGTGATTTCCCGAAGTGCTGAAATTGGTCGCCCAGATCTTGAACAAAAATTTTGCCCGGCAATTTTTTTTCGAAAATTTGATAAAAAGTGTCAGGGTATGCCAGCTCAGCCGCGGTGGCCAATTGGCTTACAACATATTCCATAATTAATCTCAACATTATTACTTTATTAATCAATAAATATTTCGTTAAAAAATATGTATTTACAGATTCATTTTGAAATTAAATCCGGCGTTTCCAAAGGGCCACCCTATATATGCATGTTGCTATAGCAGGCCGAAAACACTTGTAATTGGGGTAGTGAGCTGAGTTTGAAATAAGTGTAATGACCCGTATATCTCCCATTCTTTTAATCCTATAAAATTTATCCCCTCTCATTTCTGAATCCGGCGATTTGCGTCGGAGTCAAACTGAATTATGAAAGTAACTGTTTCTGGATGATATCTGGTTTCAGTAATTGATCATAAATCTTATTATTATTTTATGTATAATTAGTTTTAGAGTAAATGCAACTTTACACAATTGATGAATACAGATGTTACATTTCGCGACAGTCTGACTGCAATGTCAAGGCCGTAGCGAGCCAAATAAGACAAATCTATACAATACCGTATGAGATATCCGGCTTCATTGATGTCTCGAACAATGTCGCTTTGTTCTCTAACAATGCCTACCGTGAATTATTGTGGGTACCAAGTAACTATACTGCCACGGAAATGCTTCTAGAAGGAAGAAACCATTCATTCATGTCTTTCCTACAATAGGCTAGAAGGGATTTATGGTAGACATTAAAAATTCAAGAACGAGATAATCTAATCAGTATGATTAGGTCTCGAAAAATAAGTGGTAAATACCTTCTCCTCCTTTTTCGGAGAATCGGTGGTGAATCCCTACCCCATTTTCTCTGAGGCCGCCTGTTTACTCATAAATTCATTTGTGGTGTCACGTGTGGACCAATGTAACAATACGTCTTTAATTCCCCACTGCAAAGGCTTCCTAGACTAGCAAATAGATACGAGCAACTTGACGTCTTTGGCAAAAACTTTATAATGTTCAAATATATTTCAAAAGGTCTATTGAAAGATTACTAGTATTTGTCAAATTGGACTTAAATAATTTATTTGAATTTGTTTTGATTATTGGTTGAGTGAGATAACTAACTGCTATGTAACATTTTGATTATATTACGACTTTATAAGTTTGTGCAATTGCTTTTCACTCTATATTATTACTTTTTATTTTTTGATTTTTTAATATATTGTGTTTTCCTTTTGTATTTGTATTTTAAGTATCGATTTCCAAATTATATCATTATTATTTTTATGTTATTATTTAAACTATCCATTATATCAATGTTTACTTTACCCATTTGTTTGTAAAGGCCCTGTAGGGCGTTAATAAATAAATAAATAAATAAATTGTGCTGGACATTCAGAATGTCAGCTGGATAGATTACAACCTATTCTGAATGCGGCAGCAAGAATAATGTATGGAGTATCAAAATTCTAGCATATGACATCCCTTTTGCGTGAACTATGATGCATTGGCTCCGTTTCCCTCAGAGTAGAATATAAGTTGTGTAGCTTAATGTACAATGCGAAACTGAATAAATAGGTTGTATCCCATGTCTTTGTAAGAATGAATCGTTGTTTCATCTTCTTTTCTTAAACACAGCATCGTAACAAATGAATTAGATCGCATCTTGATAAACGATGGTGTCTAATTTATGGGCAACAGAAAGCAAAACATATATCTTTTTAATTACTACATTTCTCTTCTCTCACAATCTTTGCCGTAGATTTATCGGATACACATCAGTGGAGTCTTAGAACATAATAAATGTGTGCTGTATGGTACAGTGGTTATAATAATAACCTGACCAACATCAACAAATTTGAAAGCAATTAACTTTGCGGATCTTCAGATAACTGAAGACTTTCACTTCCACAAATTCCGAAGCATCTTATGAGAGGTAATTGGTACCATTAGACTCTTGGATACCAGGATAGCAGGAGCTGGAAGAAGGTCTTCTTGCCATGAGAGAGAAAGGTCAGAGAAGTCATTCGGTGTTGGATCATTAAGCGATGCAGTTCATTTATTTGGAAAATAAAACAGGGACAATTAATGATGTGTACGAATAAGACCATGAGTTATCAGAATCCAACATATTTACCTGTATCTTAAAATAATTCACATAGAAATAAATTTGAAATATATAAATAATAAGAACAAATAAAGAATAGAAGACAGCAGCAATAGAATGAGAAAGCGAATATAATGACGTAATAGAAAAGTAACATAATGAAACAAACGAATATAATGAAGAACTGAAATAGTCATGCGTAATGACATAATGAAACAAATATAATAAAGAAATGAAATAGTCATGAGTAATGACGTAATGAAACGATTATAATATAAATAATGAAGTAATAACATAATGAAATAAGTGACAATAAGTGACAATACAATACAACGAAAACATAATAAGATACTCAAATGAAATATCATTTACATCTTGCCTCGCAGAGCATTTTATAAGTGCATTTGTATATTTATTTTTAAAATTTTATTTACGCTTCAACAGACCCAATTACAGAAGCAAAACACCTAGGCTTGAGTAAATCACATAGATTAATTGTGATCTCACCGAGAATCGAACCCGGAACCCTCGGTGCGAGAAGCTAGTGTCATACCCACTGGGCTACGAGGGACGCAATTAAATGTTGGTCTCGGGACACGACAAATTCTGAGCAAATTCCATTATCTGGGACTCTCCGTTTCATCGTGGTGCACCCGCAGTCATGTGCATCAGACGCTGGAGCACATCCTCTGGGAATGTGAGTGTATAGGGTGGAGCATTTCCTCCTCGGAAGATGACCTCATCCAGGAAGGAAGAAACCTCGGATTCGTCAGTGAGACTATCCGAGTATGGGCGTTGCGTTAGGAGATGCTTCGTGGATGAAGATCTGTCGGCTGAGGTGCTAGAGCTAAACTTTACTTCTGTGTACTTTTGTCTTGTCCTTCCCTTTAAGGGAGTGACAAGACTCCCTTAAAGGTAAGGACAAGACAAAGACGCAGTAGGGACCGCCATGTTTTCCCTCCTTTCTTTGTTTCTCCTCTCTTTCTTTGTTTATTTGAATTTTGAAAATTATTTCTTTGCGAAGGACAGCGAAGGAGGGACTGGTATGGTCATGTCCAGAAAATAGACAGCACCAGATCCCCTTACGTTGCACTACATAATCAGCCTCACGAAACCCGCCCTCGCGGAAGACCTCCCAAAATATGGAAAGACAGCTGGGAACCTCACGGGAGGCGCTCTCCTCTGGAGAACAGACCACAAAGGTTAATTAAAAGGAAGAAGAAGGAGATTTAATCGTAAATATGAATGGCTTAAAATAAATTGAGATTTTGTGGAGAGAGGTAGAGAAAGTGGACCTATTTTTTAAAAATTTATTTATTTATGGAATCTCAACAGTAAGTAACAGTAACAGGTTTATGGTGACGTGATATTATGGACAGTTGGTAAACTAATAACAGAGATCCACGCCACAAAACAGAACGCACCAATAATGTAGAAAAGTACCTAAATAGAACATTAAATAAATAATTAAAACCAAAAATGAACTGACAATATACAGGGTGTAACAGAGCCAGTTCACAATATTTTACATGTAGATTCCTGCCTCAATTATGAGTCGAAAATGTTCAAGCAACCAAAGTTTGCATTTTTTAAAAATATTTCTGACTTATTTTTTTACAAAATGTTGAAGTATCACATTACAGTAACTTACATCGATTTCGAAAAATTCACTCGTTTCAGTAAAAGTTAAATAAAATAATTAAAACCCTGAAAAAATTCCAATTGGAATTGGAAGGTTTTTATCATTTTATTTGACTTGTATTAAAGGGAATGAATTTTTTATATTAGATATAAGTTACTGTAATGATATTCCAACGTTTTGCAAAAGTCAGAAATATTGAAAAAAATGCAAAAACTTTGATGTCGCATATCTCATTAATTATTGATATAAGGTCGTGGTTGCTTGAACTTTTTCAACTCATAATCAAGGCGGGAATTCACCTGTAAAGTATTTTGGACCAGCTCAGTTACACCCTGTATAAATACTATACACTTTGAGTAGAGTAAAAAACTGTCAACCTGGCGATGAACGAATAGACCGATCATAAAACGGTTCTGGGTAAGCGGTTGTCGTCCATTTACTTGACACGAGAAGTCAGTGGCTGTGGCCTGTTAACTCTTCATTCTCTGACGCCTCCTCCTCCTAATTGCAGCATGCTGCTGGCGATCCGTTTAGATGTATTGACTGCCACTGCACACCATTGCTGGGTTCTTGCATCTAGCACCCATATATTTTTAATATAAGGCTTTTGAAGGTTTGATTTCAAGGAGTATTTCAAGCATTTTTCCGGCTTCTATTAAGAGCGTTCACCTGGGATTGCTGGGAGCACATAATGGTAATCCTTTGGTATTCTGATTTAAAAATTCTAAATACGTGGTCAATCAAGTTGTTGCTATCTTATTGCTATTTTATTTCATTTTTAATGAGACACTAATTAGTGTCTTTGGCCTGCCCTAGTAACATCCATATCTATATTTTTACGTTAATTAGTAAATAAATTATTTATTTTATGTGTTCCATGGATTCAGGTTATTGCTAAGAAAATGTGTGTTGTGTAGGAATAACTTTTTAAAAGATGCTAAAATATCATCATCAATTTTAGGGTCAGCACAATGCCTGTTATATGTACGACTCATTTTTGTGATGGCAGAAATATAATCAACATTATATTTCTCCCATCGCAATGATGACTGATTCTAAAGAATCCCGGGATTCTTATATGGGGTTGAATATGCAAATTTATGTGAGATAAAGAAGGAGAATTAGTAGCTCCACTGGGAATCTTGTGTAGCAAAACAGGATAGTATATTTTCCGTTTCAAGTTTGTGCATTTTGAAAAAGCAAGACGATGGCTTCGATGCTTGTGATTTTAGATACATACATCAAGCATTTCATAATTTGTCAGTTTATTTTGCCAATTGATTCTTAGCTTTTCTTTATCTTTCTTGAAAATCAATGGTAGCGGCTTATCAGAGCTTTATATATATTTCGCACTGTGCTCATGTTTCAAAGTATATTTGAGTATAGGGAGTGCAACACTTTTGTATATCAACAGCCTGGTAACCTTACCACTAAATAATATCAATATTCCGTCAAAAATCTGAACTGCTGACTTGACGATGTGGTTCATTACGATATTGTTCCTCTTCTTCAATGTTTACTTGCCATAACAACTTAGATATGACATAGTAGAGTGATGTTCAATAGTATTCAGCATTTGTTTTCTAATCAAAAGCCTATTTGAAGGTCGGGAATCAGAAGTTAGGTAAATATAAACGGAATAACTTACAACAATTTACATGATTTCTGTGATATCGTTAGTAGCATCCTTTTTATGTAAGATGCGTCTCATCCTAAGACTAGATGCGACCTCGACTTGGCTGGGTTATACGTAAAAATAAAACACAATATCGATATTAATTGTACAAAGTATTCAGCAAAGAAGAACGCGCGCTCCTGCGCGCGAGTATTTTCCCCTGACAGATGTCGTCATGCACAAACACGCATACACCCATATGTCCCGTTCGCCTCTGATTCTGACATACTCACAGGTGTTACAATTCAATTTATAATTTGTAGATAGAATCTAATTTTTATTTCCTAATTAAATTTAAATGACACAACATAACCTCTTAAATATTGCGTTGAACAAAAGCGTGGAAAATATTTGAAATAACCTTCATCCAACAGTGAATAAAAACGAAAGAAAATACGCAGGCGAAATTTTTCTTGGTTAAGGTCAAATGCATTTAAATTGAATGTCACATTTGTCCAAACACGGAGCGAAACCAATCACAGCCGGTGGCGCAATACGGCGGCGGACGCTAGGTACGGACTTAGGTAATGCTGTTAATATCGATGCTGTAAAAATATGATGGGTTGTATTCATACGAAAAAAAGGGTGTATCAAAAAGCAAGTATTTTTAAAAATATACCTGTGTGAGTTAATTTCCGTCATTGGAAATATGTATCAATATTATAAGAGTAGGAGCCAGTGACTGCCAGACTTACGTTAGTGTCAAACCTAACATATTTTCTCTAGAAGTACACTATAGTATGAAGTAAGAAGGTTTGGATATTATGACGTTTGAGTTCGGGGGTATCAGACAATGAAAGAGTTAAGGTTGTTATTACGGCCGTTAGACATATTTAACTGTGACTAGTTGCGGATATTTTTTATGAACCGTATGTTTTTTCCGAGAAACGATTCTCGACGTTTCGTTGAATTCTTATTCAACGGTTCATATAAACTATCTGCAACCAGTTACAGTTAAATGTATAAGACAATATTGCTAAATACAGCCCCGAGTAAAGTATGTAAAATTCAGATTTGTTACTATAACGTAAATTACGTGATTATTTTTAGGGTTTCATAGCGTCTGGCGGAAGAAATGATCCATGAAAAGCGATGATTAATATGATTTGTGTAGTAGGTAATATAACGTTAAACATATTAAAATATCAGGTTTCTTATTTTTACGTTTAACTACTCATTTTTTTGTACCTGCATTACCTGTTATCTGCCGAAATCCCCCGAAATCAAATTTCATAATATCCAAACGTTCTTACCTACTATAGTGTATATGTACAGAGAAAAATTCAGGCTTATTACTATAACGTAAGTCTGGCGGTCGCTGGCCCTTAGTCTAATATAACAATGCACAGTAGATACCTTGACCTTGTATAGGAGCGTAGGCCAAAATATGGCTTGACTATTCAGAATATTTTGAGTATGTATTTTACCCCTAAGGGTAGATCATTTGTCAAGGTCAACGTTACATTGAGTACATTTTAGCCAGCCATGCGAGAGGTCGTGAGCTCCATGGATACCCAGAATCTCCATACCTACTTTTCTATATAAAAAAGTAGCTTCGTCTCTATGAGATATTTAATCTATATATCTTGATTTGATTAATGATTGAGTGTACCGGAAATTGAAATTAGGGTGACGGTTCACTTGCTGCGTAACTTTCAAGTCTTTCTTATATACAAAGTTCCATAATTGAGTAGGTGAGAAGGTTAACGATGGGTTTTCATGGGAAGAACTCCAGCAATAAATTTTTGAACGAGTATTTAACGAATTTCTTTATGGTATAAATTATTAGTTGTAGTAAATACCAGGGGCGTGCAATGGGAACAAGAAGCATGACTTTTTCTAAACATATATTTTTAAAAGAAACCGAAATAAGAGATACATCTCGTAATATTTATTACAATCACAAAAATGAACATTTTATTCAGATTTTAATATTTCATAATATTCTGCTATATAAATATTTAATTTCGAATTTTTTTTCCCAAATACACGGTTAAATAAAAGTCATGCTTCTTGTTCCCCCTGCGCGCGTTGGTAAATACCTATATTCCTAATTATCAGAATAAAAAATGTTTTTTTTTAAAACTTTTTGACGTAATTGTGTAGGTATATTTTCAAACTATGATATTTACAGCGGGCATTAGCGGGTATGTTTACCGAGAAATTCTTAGAATTCTTCTCAAGAACTGACAACGCACGTTTTAGCAAATAATCGAGGGAAATGTTTACGATCAGCATTTATCATCTTAATTTAGCTAGTAAAGAATCAAGGAGAGATTCCTCTTCAGAAAGAGAGAACTGCGCCGGAATTGGATTTGGCCCGAATTATGGACACTTGATATGTTTTTCATGATTTATTGTAATTCCACTTCTGAAGGAGAAATATTTAAATAACTTTTTTCTATAATGAATCATACTTGAATTTTATATTTTGCTACCCGAGTTTCGAGAGTATCAGAATCTTTCATCGACAGGTGAAGCCTTAACTTGACTGCACTAAAATGGGTAAATTTTTAACATATGACCGGGATTAACTTTGGTATGATCATTGATCATCTCACTCTGTTATCATGGAGCCAATGGCAGAGAAATATATTTTTTCGAATGAGTAGGTATCTCTTTTATATATCGCTCGTCTAATTTGTTCAACACTGTATGCGGCGACTTCAATTCATCAATCTATGAATTTAAAACTCTTTGATATTCACCACAGCCATAAACCTCTTTAATTTTTTTAATTCTTCTTCTTTATTTTGTCCAGACCTCGTTTATGTATATGCAGATGTATTGATCAGATATCTTTGTGCTATGTTTCTTTTGCTCTTCTCTTTCTTCTCATCTTTCCCCTTTTTACTAAGTGGATTTGTCCTTTCCTCCCCATTTCTGATTCCCTTTAGCTCTCATGGTTTGTTCTTAACTTAAACCTATCATTTTTTTTGTATAACTTAAGTTATTGTTGCTATATGTTTATACATAGCATGTTAATTCTGTGGAAATTTGTAAGATGGTCTCTATATTATTTAATATTTAAGTGTAATCATTGTTTGAGTTGGGATAAAAATAACAAAAACATAAATATTGTTGATCAAGTTATATTACAAATGTCTCAGAGACGAAATTATATTTTTTTTATGGGAAAGTAGGAATAGAAATCTTTTATTGGGTGTTCATAGGGCTTACGATCTATCGTACGACTGGCTTAAGTAATCTCTTTACACAATGTATCACATTTTTGGAAGTTGTATATATATATATATATATTTAGGTTTTACAACCTGTTTCAAATGTGTATTGTAATTACCACTAGCGCCACCGGCGTCCAAAGCTTTTTCATTCCTCTAATCAAAAACAGATGTCACTAATGAGGTATCTATATTTGATTGGAATTTAAAGCAATATGCTTTATATGTGTATACGAGATTCCACCGAATCATTAACATTACACTAGAATGCGCCTGAAAACTATTTAAATTTTTATCTCCTTTCTAGACTTTTATATTCAGAATATTTTGAGTTTGTCAAAAATTTTTCTACTGTGTTCATGAAAAATTTGTAAAAACTCAAAATATTCAGAATGTATCTAAATATTGTTGTTTTCGGAACAGTTCGGAGCAGATGCTAAGCCAATATCATATAGGAGTTTCTTTTCGATGTTCATTTTACCACTTCTGCCCATCTTCAATTCAGATACAAGTATTTTTGCAGGATGATTAATAATACAAGGAATAAAAAACAAAATGTATTTAACATTTAAATTCGTTTAATCACATTAAATATGTACAAAATATTAATATATAATTTTTCTAGAATCCTAAGAGTAATGACATGGTAATATTTTTATATAGAATGTAGTTTTTAAACACCGAATCTAGTCTATAAATATTAAATTTATAAGCGCGGGAAATACAAAAGGTGTCTTTAGGTATGAAAAATATAATTAAATGTTTTTGTATTTATGATTGTTGAAATGTATGAAGTAGATTATAATTTATGTTTCATAAAGCAATATTTTTATTTTATTAACGAATTTATAAAATTTTGGACACCTGTGTGTAAAATTTAGGGTATATCAGAGTTAAGGATACCCAAATTGAAAAAAAAAGAAGTTTTTTAAATTTTTTTTTAATACAGTAATGTATTTGTGTAAACGATTTTAGCACTGAAAAAGAACGAGCAAAATACATTAGTAATAAATATACTATTCTTAAACTCTTTCTATCTACTACATTCATATGAAAAATAAATATAGTACTAATCTTTTTATTTGGCAAAAATACATAGAACTTTCCTGCTAATTTCTCGCTAAAGCAGGATTTATTATAGTACATACTTAGTAGATTTCGGTAATACACTGAGACGATTGAAAACTACAAATTTGTTTAAAAAATGTTAATACTATTCTCATGAAACTTAATAATTTTATTTGTATAAAAATTTGTTTAAAAACTATAATATTCTCTTAAAACTGGCTTACAATCGAGTCCACACGCGTATTTTAAATTTAAAAATTCTTATGAGTTAATATCGAGATTTTTTTTAATTATACGCATATTTTCGATTAATTCTAAAACTATGATGTTTAAATGCATTTAAACAACAAAATTGTGCGAATATTTGCGCTTTTGTTGGAGACATCTCCCGACAGAAAAAATCATCTAATCTGTGATATAAATATCACATTTCTAAAATCGTTCGACAGATGTTTCTATAATTCTTTGCAATGAATTTATTATTTATGAGAATTAATAAATAAATAAATTAGAGGCTGAAAATGCTTTGTGAGAAATATTAATGAATTGAAGTTTAAACTGCCATTTTGTGCAAAACTTTTATCCAATAAAGAAATGTCACTTTATATATACTTATTTTATGACAAAATAAGAAACTTGAAAACGTCACATGACAGCTTTTTCCATCAAAGACTTATTATTAAGAGTATTACACATCTCAAAAATAATGCATAACTTATTGCAGCATAAATGGTACTGAAAATAAATTTTGCTAAATTTAAAATTGTAAATAAGTAGACAAAACAGCAGAAATTATAAAATTACATTACAGTTATAAAACATGAGTTACGGGACATCTGTCGAAGATAAAAATTTTTCTTCTGAATCTCAAGTAAAGAGACAAAAATTTCAATTTTGTTCCATTCAAAAAATCGTACTGAATTCGTTCTAAAGTATTATTAAATATCATTTCAAAAAAACTGAAAATTTTTGATATAAAAAGTAAGCGAAGATTCATTTCAAGACTCTAATTTGAGATCTTCATATTTGGCTTTATTTCACACACATAATGAGGATCTAATTATTAATACAAATCGACTTGAATATTTAATTACTTTTATTCAAGTACATCACAAACATGTCGTACACTTTTGTCAAGTACATAACAAACTTTCGTATATCTTTGTCAAGCACATCACAAACATTTGTGTCAAGTACATCATAAACATTTCGTACGTTTTTTTCGAGTACGTCACAAAGACTTGTGGTGAACACAATAAGAAGTAATTATTTAAAATTATCTTACAATTATTTCGTTCATTTAAATTATTATTTGTTTTTAACAAAAAAAATTAAACAATATGGCAATTAAAAGATTCAAAAATTTTGGTTTAAAAGACTATTAAAACATTCATGGCTTACAAAAGTTCGTAGGTAACTCAAAAAAAATTGCAAAACATATTTTTCAAATGTGAGAATTTTATTGTGTAAGAATTTAAACAACTTCGAGATCTTTGGCAGTAGAAAAAATAATTCTTATAAATGAAGTTTATTCGTACCAGTTATAATGTTTCATCGATTGTTTTAAATTATTATAACTAAAATAATTAATAAACGTAAAAACGTATAATAATAGCTCGTATCAGTCTTCTATTGGATTGGTTGTGCTTAAAAAGGGAAAAATAAAAGTAAGGTTTTTTAATAAAAGGAAAAAATAAATATTAAGGAAATTTTTTGAAAATCGAAATATTTTTTTTTAATTTACGAGAATGATTTTTTCCCATTTTAAGATAAAATAACAAAATTTAATTTCTGTATATTACTATCATAGGGAAGTTGGCGTATAAGATAATGAAAATTATGTCAATTTCAGGCTCAAATAATCGAATTAAAAATTAGGATTTTGAGCCAATTTTAACAAAATAGAAAAATTGTCAGGGATAGAGATATTTAAATATGAATAAGTATATACGCAAACTTATCATAAATAATTTAGAAATACTTTTAAGTCATACAGAAGTAGTAGGAAAATTGAAATGCATAAAAATTAATTTGATGAATTAATTAATATTTGTAGGAAAACCGATTTCTAAAACATTATGGTAACATAAAAAAGCTTAAAAATTGTAATGGCAGCGAATTTTTAATGCTTTGAACTAAAAAAAAACAATAAGAATATTTACTATGGCATCGCACTACATAACTTCATAAAATAAATAAGACGAACTTACAAAGAAATGTAGTACATATCGAAAACACATCAAAAAATATTTTTTATATAGATATTCAATGTATTTCAGGTATCGCAGGGTTAATAATTGGTATTGAATATTTTTGTCGCAAATCACAAAATATGAATAATTGTTAATATTTAAGATGATCTAATATCACTTTTGTCATCTTGTCTTCTAAAAACTACAAAGGACTGCAGCAATGAAACACACAAATTGCCTATAAATCACATGGACTTAAGGGGCCATGCCTATTTAAGGGTAGAAAAGGTGATACATTCAATAAGATATATATTTAAAAATCTGAACCCAACTTATATAAAAAAATAAAAATAAATGTGTGAGATACAGCCATTGACCCAGACTGCCTTCGAAAAAACAAGATTTGATAAAAAAACGAAATGGGTTATTATAAAATATCATATACTTGAGTACTTAATCGAAGGATTTTGAAGAATACCTATCAATTTGCTAAAAAATGGCAAAGGTTCAAAGAAGAAAAAAAAAGATTTTACGAAAAAAAAATTACTCGTTTTTGTTGAATTAAGAAAAAATTTAAACAAAGAAAACCTTCTTCAAGTACTCATTTTTCTGATGTAGAAAATACTAAAAAAAAATTGAAAAAATCGAACAAAAATCAATTTTTCCAAAATCCTGACTAGGCATGACCCCTTAATTAAAAATTCTAATTTATAGCAACAATTTAATACTTAGTTCATAGAGAGGCAATTCTTAGCTATAATATCACAGATTAAAAGTTACGCGCTTAGAGAGAACTCGGTCACCGAACATCCTTGGACAGCTGGCTTCCGACATTGTCTATGGAGCTAGTGACGATGCTCTCCAAACAGTGTTTGTTCGGCACACTTTCCAGGGAGTTCCTCCTGATGACCGCGTTGGGATAGGTCGGTAAGGAAGACTCCGTGAAGAACTTGCACCTTTGGGACTTTCGTCCCCAGATCCTGGACTGCGCCCTGACTCTTTTCAGGATCGACTTCCCCGGGGGGCATCCCAGGAGGTCGGGAACGTGCTTTCCGCGAGCTTCGCTTTCCGCCGCGAACGCTCGCAGCAGCTTCCAGGCCTTGTGGGAAGAGTTCCTGGATGCCCTCCAGCTCCTCTCGGTGCTCAGGGACGACGCCCTCCTCAGGGGCGCCGGCAGGGGACTCATGTCTTCCGAAGATCTCCTGCAGCACAGCCTGCACAGCTCCTCCTTGATTCTGGTGCTGCGGTAGGCGAACAAGAAGGGAGATATCGTGGCGCCTATGAAGAGAGACCAGACCGCCGCGAGTCCGATGGAGGGAATGACTTGGATGAGCGCCGCCGGCAGCTGGGTGGCGAGCGCTAGGAAAATAACCAACGAACTTATGCGAGCTGCTCGAGATTCTTCCTTGTATTTGAAGAGGGAAGCGTTAGAAATGCGGCACCGAAGAGAGGTCATATAAGATGAAGTGCATCGCGGGGGCGGGGAGGGAGATCGACAGCTGCTGGAGCCGAAGTTCGGGCTGGATCTGACGGTCTTCAGGCCGGTGGAGGGCAGCGTCTGAGTAATCTTGTAGATGTCGTCGTGAGACAGCCCCTTTCTTTCTTTCTCGTGCGTGAGCTTCAAGCAGAGAGGCGTCGGGAACGGCCTGTTTACGTCCAGCAGAACGCTTCGCAAGGAGTGAGCCAGGGTCGCCTCGTAGAGCGGACTCGGCTCCGGGGCGGTGTTGCCCTCGCTGCTCTCGCTCCCGACGGACTTCTTGTCGCAGCTCATCAGCAGGCCGACGCTTTCCTCTCCGGCTTTGTCGTCCTCCCTGGGAGAGCGGTCGATGGTCAGGGACATGAGCGGCGGCGGGGCGGCCGGCGGCTTGGCGCTCCTGTGCGCGGCCACGGAGATGCGCACGTACATCCAGCAGATGCCCAGCAGCGACGAGGCGATCAACGTCACGAACAGGGAAGCGTTCACGATCCTCGGGACGTCGAAGGTGCGCGCCTCCTCCCTGGGCGCGCAGAAGCTCCAGACGCTGGGGCGCGCGCTGGGCACCGCGGCCGTGGTGACGGCGAACAGCAGCGTGACGCTCCACTGGCCGATGATCATGAGCAGGAACTTGGCATTGCTGACTTTGGAGTGGTAGTGCAGCGGGTCCGTGACGGCCATGAACTGGTCCCCGGCTATGAGCAGCACGGCCAGGGGGCCCGTCATGGTGGCCAGGGCGGTGCAGCCCTCGGCGGCGGCGCAGCTCAGCCGGCCGGGCGGCAGCAGGGGGTTCAGGAAGAGCAGGACGCCCAGGCACAGGCAGCTCACCAGGTTGCCCGCCAAGAGGTTCATCACGAACCTGAGAAAAAGAGAAAAGAATATTGTTAGCATTATAAAAATTTCAAAATATTGTGTTTTTGTTCGATTATAATATAGGATGAAATTCTAAGCGAGCGTTGTAGGTGAATAGTTAAACGAATAACATTATTTTTTTGTGTTTTTCTCGAAACTCCCCGTTTCATAATATAATTGATAATTTAATCGTATAATTTTTGATAAAATGCGCCAATTGTTTGTAAGGCACTTTTTACTTTTTAGGAAAAACATAAAAAATATTTTCAAATTCTCATTCCCACAAAAGAAAATCTTTTTTTTATCAATATGCTACATCATAGACGTTACATAATTTAATAATAAAATAATAATTTTATTTCACTAAAATTCTGGCGACATGTTTATCACCAGCAACTGCGCGCGCCACGGAGAAGGGCCTTTGCGGGACAGCACATGACTCCGCCATTTTGATTTTTTATATTAATTCGTTAATAACAAATACTAACCAATGTACCTACGCCGTAAATAATGATAGTAAAATGAATTTTGTGTGTGCTATGGGATATAATTGTGTATTCTTCGGC
>JADDOH010007024.1:0-60036 GCA_016648135.1 Agrypnia vestita | reverse complement strand
AGGTCCTTACATATGAAATTGGCGTTTTGCCGTACTGGCAAATTTGATCTCAAATATCTTCTCTTTGGTTAGGAATTCCAAATCCAAATTATACAGCTATTTACTCATGTATTTGTGTTTTGAAAATTATAATTCATTTGTTTTTTCCTCAATTGTTTTTTTCTTTGCGTCACTCAGTTTACAAAATGAAAAACTTGAAATATTGCGTTATTTACTACGAGTACGAGTTCCACCGTGGCACCAGTGCTGCAGAAACGGCTCGAAGGATTAATGATGTATATGGCGACGGTGCCGCAAAAGAAAACGCAGTGCGTTTTTGGTTCCAACGTTTTCGTTCTGGAAATTTCGACCTGCAGAACAAGCCCCGTGGACGGCCGGAGACCAAAGTTGATAATGAAGAATTGAAGGCTATTGTGGAAGCGGATCCATCGCAAACCACATCCGAGTTAGCTGCAGGCTGCGGTGTTAGTGATAAAACTGTTTTAATCCACTTGAAGCAAATTGGTAAGGTGAAGAAGCTTGAAAGGTGGGTACCTCACGAATTGAGTGAAGCAAATCAACAAACGCGCGTTGACTGCTGCGTTGCATTACTCAACCGGCACAATAATGAAGGGATTTTAAATCGAATCATTACCTGTGATGAAAAGCGGATCCTGTACGATAATCGGAAGCGCTCATCGCAATGGCTGAACCCTGCCGAACCAGCCAAACCATGCCCCAAGCGAAAATTGACTCCAAAAAGTTACTTGTGAGCGTTTGGTTGACTAGTGCTGGTGTCGTTCACTACAGCTTTCTTAAATCTGGCCAGACGATTACGGCAGATGTCTATTGTCAGCAACCGCAAACCATGATGGAAAAGCTAGCTGCTAAACAACCGAGGCTGGTTAATCGCTCTAGGCCAATGCTGCTTCATGATAACGCTAGACCACACACTGCACAACAGACGGCTACCAAATTAGAGGAGCTTCAATTGGAATGTCTAAGACATCCACCGTACTCTCCGGACCTTGCCCCAACAGATTACCATTTTTTCGAAATTTGGATAACTTCTTGCAAAGGAAAAAATTCAACTCCGATGGGGCAGTCCAAACCGCCTTCAAAGATTTTATTGATTCCCGTCCGAATGGTTTTTTTAGTAAAGGGATCGATGAACTACCTATGAGATGGCAAAAGTGCATAGATAGCAATGGTACATACTTTGATTAAATAAATATATTATAATAAAAAAAATCGGCTTTATGTTCCTCCCATACTAAACGCCAATTTCATATGTAAGGACCTAATATATACATAAATTCTATGCATGAGTGGTAGTTTTATTTTTTTGAATAGAGATGCGAACACAGAATACGTTTCACATCAATATTCTTACTATTTTCAAACTAAGCTTAACGCTTGTGCTATTAAAATAGGACTAACTCGCTAATCTGGAGTGAGGTTCTAACCCGTGACCTTTGGATCACGAGGCGAGTGTCCTAACAACAAGACCAACAAGCTATTCTGTAGCTACGGTTTGTATCTATCACCGCCACGTTTTGAATTCCAAAATACGGAAAAACCGAAAACTGTATGCAATATATGTATTATTTCACATAAAGTGCATAGAAGCTTACGAAGGAGAACAATTGATTGAAAGTATGAACACAGGAATTAAATTATTATCTTTAAAAAAAATTTTTGAAATGTAAAACAAGAGAAAATACCCATTAATGTATTTGTTAGGCACCAAATAATTTGATTTATATATATATATAGATATATATTAATATACTAATATATATATATATTATATATATATGTGAGTGTGTTGTCGTACTAGCGATGCGCGATTACGATTATTATAACTTGAATTATTCGATTATTGTAATGTTTCGAATAATTCGATTATTAAAATCATTCATAATCAAATTAATATCAATTTAGCACTTGAGTTCGCTGCGCGACGTGACGCCAGGCAAAGCCGAGAACGATCACGCCCACCCACTCAGCGAAGCATTCAACGACGAGTGATTCTATTAACCATTCCGAATGATTCCAACACGAGTGATCACTCATGCTGGTTAGTAAAATCATTCGAGTGAAAATTAGTTATGAATAAAAAAGATTCATATGTAACTGTATATTTCTTCCTCATTTAATATACCATTGGCTTCATATATAAGAAGAAGACAGATGATAACAGAATGTCGTAACGTATTTAACAAACGAAAACTTCTTAACTTAGACAAGGAAAGAGTTTTTGTTGTCTTTCGTTGTCTAAGCTCCTTACAAAGTGAGTGAACGTTGGTGAACCTATGTCTTTTGTCTTTTGCCGCGGCCCGCGGCTAGCTTCAGACCGATTGATTATTCGAATAATTCACTCGTCGTTGGCGTCGATTATTAATTCGATTATAGATTAGTTACTTTTTGCTGCGGCTAAGTTCAGACCGAATGATTCACGATTATTATTCAGTTACTAATTCTATTCGAGTAAAATTAGTAGCTAATGTCAACGCCGAGTGAAATCATACGAATGATCATTCGGTCTGATGTTCGCCGCGGTCAGCGATAAAATGATTGTTTGTTAGACGTTGAATTTTTGGTTTTTAGAGGGAGTTAAAAATAAAAGACATCTATACTAATATTATAAAGAGGAAAGATTTGATTGTGTGTTTGAATTGAATAGGCTCCAAAACTACTGAACCGATGTGAAAAATTATTTCACATTTAGAATCCTACATTATTCCTGATGAACATAGGCTATAAAATATTTTCAAAAAAGTTAGAAATCTGTATGAAAACTTCGATAATGTAACCCAACGTGTGAAAAAAATATCAAAAGAACTTTATGTCGCGTACGCTGCGGAAATTATTTACAATAGAGCAAAATGATGTACTACAGTTTTATAGAGGACATCAATATCTACAAAAAAGTCCGTAATACCATATGTCTAACTATTACAGTTATGTCAAAATAACTACTTTTTTATGTTAAAATATGTAACGCCGTGCCGGTGCAAACTAGGCCACATTATTCGTACCTGGGTATTAATACTTATCCAAATAAATCACATTTTACCGCAGGAACGGCTGAACAAGTGGCCTAAAACCCACGTAAAACTACTTTGCTGGCATTCTTTGAGCTCTGTCATGAAGATGAATTCGCAAAGACACTTATTTACCTCGAAATCCCGCAATACTACACATGGACCAATAATAAATTCACAAGAAGGAGGCGTGGTGACGACGTAGTTGGCCATCCAGGCATAAAAAAAGATGCCGCTTTAGGAAGAGTCTACGGTGTACATCCTTCTCAATCAGAGTGTTTTTATCTTAGGATGTTGCTGCATCACGTACGCGGTCCAACCTCATTCGAGTACTTAAAAATCGTTAACGGAGTTCTCAAAGAGACCTATCAAGCAGTTTGCCGTGACAGAGGTTTGCTACAAAACGATGACTATTGGGAAAATACTCTGAGAGAAGCATCGCTTTCGCAATGTCCAGTACAACTGAGAGAGTTGTTTGAAGTCATACATCTATTTTGTCAGCCATCAGAACCATTGAAATTATGGGACAATTTCAAAAACAATTTGTGCCATGCGATAAGTCACGAGGGACGGTTGTGTGATTTTCGATCAACGCTTATAAAAAACTGGTGATTGCGAGCGCCAAGGCAAGCATGAAATTATGTTCTTATTTTGTTATCTTTATGCTTATTACATCCCTAGATTCATTTACTAACAATTCCAATTGGTTAAATTGTGATTGAAAGTAGAAATTACATATTTATTTTATTACTTTTCAAAATGGTGGTCAGCAGGTAATGGTAGCCTAGCATGGCTAAATGCAATTTGTGACGATGAGTCAGAATATTCAGAAGAGGAAGCTTTATGTGCAATTTGTATAGACACGGGAAAAAGTAGGAAGAATGTTCTGGTAGAGATAGTTCAGATATTTATTTGTGCTTTTTGTTTGGATCCGTAAAAATTTGGGTCCTTTAATTTTTTTTAATAATTTCATCTTTATTGATTTGTTTTGGTTACAAAGTTGATTTTTTTTATGTTTTGCAAATAGTTCTACGTATTGATAATTAATATTTCATTTAAATTGTTTTTAGTTAAATTTTCAGGAAAGAGTAAATGTTATGGCTCCAATTTCCCACATAAGCGTTAAATGGGCTCTCATTACCCGCATGTGTCGGGTAATGGGAGCGACTGACTTTTTTTGTAAAATCGTTATTGTACCTTCATACATGACCGTAATTGATTATAAATGTGATTAAAATTTAGTTGGATAATCATAGTAGGAGTTCCTAATTAAAAATTATAAGAATGTTAACAAATGTGGTTTTTATCACAAATTTCCCATAGTAGGCTCCCACTACCCTGTTCTCCCCTATCTAACATATTTTTTGTTGAATAGATTTTTTTTAAGTCAAATACATCTCGAGATATTACATATTGAATATCAACAATACGTAACATGTTTGTAGAACTGACATTTCTGGAGACAGTCTGTCAATGTCCAAATGTGATATTTTTTAGATGAAAGAAGGTTTTTGATTTAATCCGCGCCGTCTAATTTTCCTAAAGATGAAAAGAATTCTCTGGCAATATACATTGACTAACATATCAACCTTCCATACTATTATAAAAAAATATTGTTTGAAAAAAACACACAAATATTATTTAATATACAACTGTCATATTTAATTTTTTATAAACGATGATTTTTCTATCGTGCGCGCCTCGCGCGCGCTCATTGGTTAAATGAAATTGCGCGCGCTTCCCCGGCATCTTATTTCTTGTTACGCATTTCCATACATTTTTACGAAATCACAGAAATTGCAGAAAAGCGAGAGGAGTGATGTTACATATCAAAAAATATCAACTTTTACTACGCAAGTAAATGCTTTATTTGCTGAGCATGGCGTGATCATAACTGATTAAAATGTTATAGGAAAGCACCACCCGAATAAGGTTCTAGCAGTATGAGCGATGAATCTGTTTAGCATCCTCTAAACTCAGAGTAAACTCGCGATCCTTAGGGAGGGAAGGTAATTTCAGCAGTACAGAGACGGGCTGAAGATGACAACAATATCCTGCGAGAAAAGAGTAATAATAACCAAAATTTTCTACGCGCGGTAGAAATTATACTTCTTTGGAGTGATTGTGATAATTGATATTTACATATTGGTTGAAAATGTTTGTCAATATAATAATACGAAGTCAAGGGAGGTTATAAATATAATTGATAACGCTTTAATGTAATTTAATGTTAATTTAAAATATTAAAATCGACGTCTTTTTTTGAAAATAAACAAAATGACTGCGATATTTTGTTCTTTTCTGTCTTGAACGAACGTGCACCGGGGAATGTTGCAAGTCAGTCACGGAGGAGGAATTTGGAGGAAATAGACGTAACGCGGCCATTTTAGTTTTTTTGCAACAAACTTTCAATATAATAACAGGTTAATATATACCTCAATAAGTGCCAATAAAAAAATTAATTACCACCAATTCCTTTTCCCGGGTGTGGTTTATCCCTACTCTTAAGATGATTTATTTAAATAAGATGTTATCATCTTAAGAGTGAGGATATCTATATATTATTTTATAATAAGATGAAAAAAATATTCAAAGATTTGAAATTTGGAATGAAATGAAATTTCATGTAAACACAAGAACAGTTCATCAAGATATATTATAGATGTCTCACAGAGATGAAATTATATTTTTTTATGTTGAAAGAAGTTACGCAAAGTCTTTGGGTATTCATAAAGCTTATCTTACGGCTGGCTTAAGTGATCATTTCACACAATTTAACGTTTAACATTTCCACTATTGATAGAATACCACATCTATCAAATTTTTAGAAGTTGTGTACATATTTAAGTTTTACAACCCGTTTCAGATGTGTGTTGTAATTATCATTTAGCGCCACCGGCGTCCAAAGCTTTTTCATTCTCTTAATCAAATACAGATGTCACTAATGAGGTATCTGTATATATTTTTTTATTTGAATTTGATTGGAAGCATCTATAATATATCTTGATTAATGTGATAAAAATCCAGTACTGTGTTCTTTGAAAATTTGAACAAACTCAAAATATTGTGAACAAGAACAGTTAATGTACAGGTTATGCCAAGCTGTTAATCACAATAAGCTGTACCTATAAATATAGAAGATAACTTTCTGGCGGATGAACTTTGAGCATAACTCTGCGTAAGTAATATCAGTCTTCACAATGGCCGGCCTCCAGAGACATCTGCCTCGCAGACAGACGTTCGTTCCACAACAAAACTAACTTTACAAGTAAACATCAAACAGAACGAAAAGGGTCTTTGGTAAAGTTAAGTTGTTTCTTCACATTCCCGACAATACGGAATCCACTAAATGTTGACTCCATTCCTTTGTAATACCTTTAAACTTCATAAAATAGCTTAAAACCTATATCTCTACATTACGTACAATGCAATAAAAATATTAAAACCTGTAGAGCTCAAAAACAAATCGCGGTAAGGTGTTAGTAGAATGGAAATAGTTGGATTATTATGTTTATAATAAAAATCATAATTTTATTTCTAACATTAACAGCGACAACATTGTGATTTTAAATCTAACTTTCTCTGAACGATTTGAGTTTATTTCGGATAGATAGGTGCTTTGTCAAATTTTTTTGCAACAAAAATTAGTATCATTATGTAAGGTTATAATTTTATTTGAATTATATTAAAGTGAACGAATTTTTAATATTCGATATAATATGATTAAAGGTCCAACATTTTAACAAAAATAAGTTTGAATTATTGAAAAGAAGAATGCAAACTTTTCTTCTCTCCATTACTATTGATATTAGGATATATTCCACAATTTTTAATGCTTTAATGTATGGAACATAATTTTTTCAAAATATTTCTAGTTATTTGTTCTGTGTTGTGGTTTTTGCTGATGCTCAAGGTTTAACCGTTTCCTTATCAACATATTGAAAAAAAATTATACTTTAGTAAATTGATCATTTTATGTATCTGGGAAATATTGAATGATGTGATCAAATATTTTTAAACTGTTCGAAGAATATCTTTTTTCTGTATGAAGGCTTGAACTTTGTGGTGACATTATTATTAAAATAAAATACAAATCCCTTTGTTTTCACCACTTTATTAGATTAAATAATCTACATGTTTCGGGACAATTATCTCTTCTTCAGGATTATTGGTGTATTAAAAATTGAAAAAGTAAACAATTCAAATGTGTTACGGTGAAGGGATGGGTGGGGGGGTCAGAGGTGTTAATTCCACTTAACGTTCCATCCTCTCCAGATGACCCATAATAATTAAAACCTCAAACCCCCTCCTCCCCTCACCATCCCTTCACTATAGCAAATTTGCATGGTTTACTTTTTCAATTTTTAATACACCAATAATCCTGAAGTAGAGAAAATTGTTCTCGAAACATGTAGATTGTTTAATCTAATAAAGTGGTAAAAACAAAGCGATTTGTGTTTTATTTGAAATATTTTTTGCCTATCATTCCAAATTCTTGTTTTAATTTAACTCAATGAAAATGTTCAGTAGGTAATCATTGTAAAGTACCGTCAATTATTCTAAACTAGCAGGAAAGCAATCGGCTTCGCCGATTGATTACTGCTAGGCCCTGCGAGCGGCTATTGTGGCCGCTTCGCGGCTAATGAAGGCCGCTCCACGGCCAGCGATAGCCGCTGCGCGGCCAATTGTGTTTGCTGTGCAGCAAACACAATTGTTTACCTATGCCTACGTCAGCCGCTTCGCGGCCAATTGTATCTGGCAAACTTCCAATCTTGCTATTGTGGCCGCTTCGCGGCCAAATGTATTTGCTGTGCAGCAAACACAATTGCTTACCTATGCCTATGTCAGCCGCTTCGCGGTCAATTATATCTGGTAAATTTCCACTTTTAATTACGGGTAGTTTAGATATAATTAAGACAAAGTATTTATTCGAAATTTCTAACCGATTAATAAGTCAGAGCGGAATAAACCATAGTGGTAGGTACCTACTCTCTTCTCTTCTCGCAGTGTTGATTACTTTTATACAACATTATAAAAAATTAATCTTTGTTTAATTTGGTTTGTTACATACAAAATTATTTGTTATGAAAATTTCAACAAAAAAAATATTCTCGACCGTAAAAAAAAAAATTCGATCCTGCCAGGATTCGAACCCGGAATCTTCTGATCCGCAGTCAGACGTGTTATCCGCTGCGCCACACAACCCAATGGAAACATGGCAAAATCATTGTATACAAATAAAAATCATCATCCAAATGCAGAAACGCACGACATTGGTTTGGGTAATTAATATATTGATAATGTAAGCATTTTGCAGAAAATTTTGACGTAATTTATGATATCTGTTGGCGCAACTTGTATCCTTTACTCCATCTGATCCTGTTCATTCTGGCATTATCTTTAATAAAAGAGACTCTGGCGAGCAAGTGCCCACAGCGACTCTCGACCGAACGAGAATTCAAGCCGTTTATGTCGAGTCGGTGAAGCAGTAAGCGGCCGGAGCGGCGGCCATTACGAGAATGATATAGTCCGTCTAACTTATCTGAAGAATGGCCAAATTTGGAACTAACGACGCCATATTGGATTATCTACAGCTGACAGACCTTTGACAGACTTTGTTTACAAAGGGGTTCACGACTGTTTCAATAGTTTTTTAAGAAAATTTTAGATTGTCACCATGCCAAAAACCATTGAAAGCGGTGTTCGGGAACTAATCTTGAAAATGCACACGTTTTTTGAAGAGGAACAACGTCTAAAAGCCCCAATTATACCGTTTGATTTTGTTCATAGACTTATTGCCGCCACTTCAGGTTAGTGCTGCCATGCAGTTATAATGATTTTCCCATACTTAGTTTTTTATTTTACTATTATACAATTTCTTCAGGTATTTCTGAATCGGCAATTTACAAAATAGTTAAAGAAGGTAAAGCGGCCGTGAAAATGGGCATTAAAATATCTAAACCCGGAAAAAAAAGAACAAGGATAAGTGGAAAAATTGATTTAGAAGCCGTAAGATGAGAAAAGTTTTAGAACATATTTTATTCGATAATTTTTTACATAGAATTTTTATTATTTATACTTTTTATTACATAATTCATTAACGAGTTCATTTGTATAAACATCTTTTTTCAAAAATAAACTTTTTTATTTATGCACATTAAAGACTGGTTGCATCAACTTACTTTATAGCAATAGTTCATTTAAAGCATAGATTTTTACGAGAGCGAGTGGTTTGATCGGTGGAAAATGCAAAATATCTATGCTTTGAACGAAAGATTACGATAAACCAAGTTGATACAACGGCCCTAAACCGATTGATATCCTTAGGTGTTACTGAGTTAAACATGGTGGTCATGATCATTAGGTATGAGACACCGAATAAAACCGGCGCCACACTGCGCGGATCTTCCGCCGCGTCTCTTCTGTCGTGGAACATCGCTACATTTCTTTCCAAACAATTAAACACACTACGCGGATGATCGGTCGATCTATTTGCTTTGCCGGTTTGGCGCAACGGAAAAGACGCGGCGGAAGATTTGCGTAATGTGGCGCCGGCCTAAAAGAATTATTGTTTAGTTTTTTTCCTAAAAACTGTATTTTTCTTTGATTTTGAAGAAACGCCATTTTGTGACGTTGTGTATTTTACGAATGTATATTTTGATAAATTTATTTCTACGTTAGTTTACATTTTTTGTTTTTTATCGTGTCGTATACTGCTTAATTACTTGTTTAAGAAAAAACGAATTTGCAAAAAATTCTCTACAAATGAGATAATTTTTAGACTATGGCAGCACCACAACGATTGGGACGCCCTCCTTTATTCTCCAGATAAGTTGGACGGGCTTTACGAAGATGGCGCTTTGATACGAAGAGTGACGTTCTAGATATAAATTGACTACAAACCGTTGTGGTACACTTTTTCTAGGGTTAAATAAAAACATGTAAAAATAACATGACTACAAATGTCAACAAGCATTAGAAACTTCGGAACGCGAGTATCTACATTCTCTTTTACACCGTGCGTACTGACGAAAAGAATAAAGATATCACCGACAAAGTGACCGAAAGTCTCTTCCCTTATGGGCCAATGAGAGTGCTGTATTAGTATCTAGCTCGAGGATATTCAGGTAAACCAGTTCCTTATTCAAATCCTAACTAATCTGTTTTCTATCCTGTCGGTTGCGCCAAACAAATACAGTCAGTAAGGGATTCAATTCCCTCCAATATCTTCACGATTTTTCGCACCTTATTCTTCTAACTGACTTATTTATGGATGGTTATCGGAAGAAAGTTATTTTGTAATCAAAGTTTTAATCAAACCAATTTGTCAGCGCAGCACTCCTTTCAAAAATTCGGGATATTTTTAAAACGCCGCGTGACGCGGGACAAATGTTAAAAATTGTGACTGTCCCGCCAAAAGCGGGACGTTCGGGAATTTTCGTTAAAAAAATTAATAATTATGGTATAATTATGGATTTTTCAAATTTTTAATGTTTTTTTACTCCCTTTACATTAACTCGTGGCGTCTGCTTGCTTGCTTGCCGGCTTGCTAGCTTGCCGTCGAAAAAACTTTGGATCGATTTTTGATCCTTTTCCCGTGATTTAATCGAGCTGAAACTTTACAAGCAGACTCGTGGCGACGATCAAGAAGATCTATCAAATTTTCGTTAAAAAAAATTAATAATTATGGTATAATTTCGGATTATTAGAAATTTTAATGGTTTTTTAAAATTGGAATCATTACAAAAGTTTGATTACAGCAACGGCGGCCCGATAACGTCGCGGAATATTTTCTAAATTTGAATTACTCCGTCGGTATACGTAATAGGTACTACGAATTTCGAAAATCTAAATTGACTGACAAGTGTTTCCAGAATTTAATCTTCAAAGCATGAAGTTTCTTATCAAAGGTCAAAACATATGAAATTTTAGAAATATATTAAATTACTGTAAGTTTAGTGTTATGTTATATGTTTTAATTCATCTTTAATTGTTGTTATATTTTACAAAGAAAGGGAGTATAATAAAAACTTGGTTTTTATGGGTTACTTTTTAATTGATTAACATTTTTATTCCATTTTTAAAGAAATCCGGATTGAATATTTTTCTAATGACCAAATTTTCAAATAAAATAGTACACTGTTTTATCGACATCGCTAAAATTCTATAATGACAGTTCTTCTTCTCCTTCGTCATCAGCCTTCGTCTCTTCACTGCTGGATATAGGCCTCTTCCTTCTCTTTCCATCCTTCCTTGTTGTTTGCTAATTGTAAACATTTCTTTTCCCCCACAGCGGCTATATCATCGGCCCATCTCTTTTGAGGTCTTCCGATGCCCCTTTTATTCTCCCAAGGTCTCCGTTTCAGAACTCTGGGAGGCCATCTTGTAGCATCCTGCCTTACAACATGTCCTGCCCATTGCTATTTTAGCTTCGCTACACGATCCATCATATCCACTACTCAAGTTCTGCGCATAATTTCGTCATTTCTAATTCTATCTCTTAGGCGTAATCTAAGTATGGATCTCTCTATGGATCGTTGCGTGCATTTGAGCTTTTCTAATAATTAATAATCGACTTATTTTATCTGTAGTTCCTAAGAAGTCCGAAGGATAAAATACCTCTAGAATCGCACGGGGTATACGAAATACCATGCGGTGACTGTAACAAAACCTACATAGGAAGGTCAAACCGAAGAATCTCGGCACGCGTCTCTGAACATCGCGTAGATATAAAAAATCGGAAACTAACCCTTGTCCACCATTCTGTAACGGAGAATCATAAAATAGACTTCGACAATTCAAAAGTAGTTATCAGCCTCAATAATGAATCATTTAGAATCTACAGAGAGGCAATTGAAATAAATAAAAGAAATAGTAATATAATGAACAACAGAGACTATAACATTCGACTTCCGACCGCATGGAGTAACATTCTTAATAATAATAATCAAATTTCTAATAAAAATAATATTAATAATAATAAACCACAAATCACGATGAAAACACCGAAGCAATTAGAAAATCCAACCTTTTCAACATTATATAATGACGATAATAAAGTAAATATACGGATTACTAGAAGCCGAGCAAAACTCATTAGCTGGAGAAACCCACTCCTCCACAAACACCTGACGCAGAATTTTTCAAACTTTCACTTGACGGTGAGCTCCGGACCCAAACGGTTGTACAAGGCGCCCTAAAGATGAACAGTGAGATCTGTTCGAAACGTCGGCAGACGACTGGTCCTGACGACCAGAATTTGACGCGGGTTACCCCCAAAGTAGTTAGAACTAACATATATATATATAATATATATATATATATATATATATATATTATATATATATATATATATATAGATATATATATACATTTATAAATGAATTTTTAATAATAAGTGTCTGAGAAAAGTGCAGATCAGTGATATAAAATACAAGTGAGTAATAATGAATAATTATTCGAACAAATATTTCCATATTTATCCTTTTTAAATTTTGAGGTAAATGTCTGTCGCTGCTCAATTGATATTTTTAATTGTGAGATGTCAAATATTACACATTACATGCGACTAGGTAAGGCTTCGTTTTTTAGAACGACTACACAGTACAGTAGTACACAAGTACTACTGACAGAGTCAGAATAATGGATACGACAAATGTTCCAGCGTGGAATTGCAGAGTGCTGAGTGAGATAATTCCCGAAATGCATTCCCGACGAGCCCCGGGACGGCCCCTCCCGGGCATTTCGTGTGATTAGTTTACCCGCGCAGCGCGTCGTGCTAACAGCGGAGACAGCGGCGTAACTACCCCAGTGCACCGGGTGTGGGGCACTGGCGTAGTTTTGCTGATTAGTTAATTAGCCAATACCAAAAGTTTGAACGTTGGCTTTAGATAGGAGACAAAATTATTATTTTTTATTTTATAATAGAAAAATGAATTTGTAGTAACATTATTTATAATAATAAAACGGTAAATCAAAAAAATTTGTATTTCAATTCTTTTTAACATTACCCATGCAATATCCAAGTACCTATTAAATACGTTGTTTTAAAGTTTGAAACAAATGTTCGCACATGTTCAACTGTTTCTGCGGCTCTTGCGTGTGAGTGAGGCGATTATATATCTATTCAAAATAATGATCACGTTTAAAATGATTTAATAATAAATAGTCATCCACTTTTCGTAAATATTGAAAGTTTCAGTTAGTCTGTAAGTTGGTGAAAAATCAATTGCAAGTTTCCACCACAACGAGCAGACAAAGAGAGTTAAATAAAAGCATGTAAAAGGACATAAAATACTTTGTATACAACTACTATTTATTGAATGGTATGTTTTGGGTCAAATGGTCCCCTCATCGGGATACAACGTGTATTCAAAATCAAAATTGTTTCAGATTTTTCAGCCATGACGTTCTCCTTCTTCCAGGGCCCCGACTTTTATGAGGTGCAAGATTCCCTACTTCTCTGGATGTCTCAGCACATACCCGCGATATTGAAGTTTTATGATTTTTATTGTTCTTATTACATATTTTTACTTTTTACTTATTTTCTTGGAAAACATAGTCTCCACCCACACTCATTTCGCGACATCACCGAAAATCAATCCCGGAACCTCCAATATGAGAATCCAGTGTCATACCCACTAAACTACGAGGTCTCCTTTTTTGGCTCATCAAAATGCCCAATAAATATCATTATTATCATTTACAGGGTTTCGAAATATTTATTCAGGTGTACCACTAATTAATCACATATCATCTGCATGTCTATATTGCACACTCAAATAATATTAATGTTCTAGCGAAGATACAATGGGATCGATAGCGTACGATGTTAAAATTAATTATAGCTAGACCGCACTCAAAAGAATGTGCGCAAAAAATATGTGTGTTGTTACGATGCAAAAAATGAGCAAAAAAAGGTTTTATAGTAAGTAACGTTTTTTAAACTAAAAAAATATATATTTATTTGGAATGTCATATTGAGGCTTGTAATACGGGCTTGCCAGGAAACTTTTCCCTGCTTTCTTCTTACCGGACAAAGTAAGGAAATGGTCTATTGATTGTGGTCGACCTATAATTTCACAGTTCTCAATTTTTTTGAAATTAATATTCAAAATCCTATAATTCTAGAAAAATTATAGATGTTACAAAAAGAGCCATATTAGATCCCCCTAACATATTATAAACGTAATTTTTTAGAATAAATTAAATTACACAAATCTTTTTAATGTCAAAGTAATTAACTTGCTGCAACACAATTAAGCACTTATTTATTTAAGCCTAATTAATTTCGAACGATAAATAATTGAATACGATGGCGTGCATTTTGTGGAAATCCATTTCCGAAATTTTTTTATTTTTTAATTTTATTTAAAATGTAATGGAAACCTAAGAAGTTTATGGGTCACATTTTTACATGATTCAATATAAGAAAATGTAATAATATAATTTAGATACAAAGTCATTTTTTTTATAGTTGGCCGAGTTTGAATATTTTTGTCACATCTGTTTTGAATTTGTCAGTGGTCAGTTGTTTGGTCTGTTGTGGCAGTTTTGTATAGTTTTAGTCCATTGCAAATTAGTCGGGATTGTCTTGTTTTTATTTTGGCGTGTGTTATGTGATAGTTTTGAGCCATTCTAGTGTTGTGTTGGTGTTTTTCGTGTATTTTGTATAATATTATGTCTTCGTCTTGTATTTCGCCAATTGCTAGTCTGTGAATGATTTTAAGTGTTTCGATTTTTGTAATGCTTTCGATGTTAAATTGTTGTGTTATACGGTATACAGTTTCAGTTGGTGTCCGGTATTTCAGATCGTAGACCATTTTTAATATTTTGTTTTGCTGTTCTATTCTACTCTTGACGTATTCCTGGTACATCAGAATGTTTACGGTCTTTGGTGTGATTTCGTGTATTTTGTGGAATAGGCTGGTCAGTTTTGTCAGCGAGTCAGTTACTTATTCATTCAATGCAATTAAAATTATTATGAATGAAAACACTACATATTTTTCTGGGACGCGTCGGATATATTCCAAATCTAGCGGAACTTAATACAACGCATACTAATTTAATTTTTATCTCCGGATGTAATGTATAGATTTTTATGAAACTTTTCTTGAATGTTCATAAGTATATTTTTTATATGTACACATAACTAAAATCTATTAAAATTCATAGAATTTCATCCAAGAAAAAAACAAAAGTCGATTCATTCGACTTATATTTGCACAAATTGAGCTTGTTTTATATACAACATGTCACGTAATTAACGCAAACCCTGAAAGTACTTTCTTAAGAATCGGCTACTGGTCTAAAATGTTCAAGCAACCATGACCTAATATCAATAGTTATGGAGATATGCAATATCAAAGTTTGCATTTTTTTAAAATATTTCTGACTTATTTTTTGCAAAAAGTTGAACTGTCATTACAGTAACTTATATCGATTATGAAAAATTCATTTGCTTCAATACAACTTCAATAAAATGATAAAATCCTTGTAAAAAAGAACTTTTTTCAATTTTCGAAATTAATCGAATCTTGCGAAGGGTGGAACTCTGTTTTCGCTTTCTTGACAAGATGGTAAGCTGGATAAATATTTAAATATTTACCCCTCGACTGTTGTCTCAATGTGTTATACTGGTGGGTACTCAATTTGGCATTGACCATTAGTGTCAAGGCGGCTTTATAGAGAGAGTTTGGCTCTGGTACTCCAAAAATTCGTCTCGCTTTTTTTATTCGAGTAGCTCAGTAAGGAGACTCAGCAGCTACCTCTTTCATTAGATTGGCTGCATCGCTTTTCCTGGATGATCTCACACTAACTTCAGTGGCGACCGTTAATTCTTCTTGAGTTTTTGTAGAAACTAGATCTATGATTTTTCTCTTTTGGATTTTCGAAATACATTTTCGTATAAATTCCAAGGCCTACCTGATCTTTTACAATCTCGTAAACCTGCTGAACTTGAGGATGAAAGCAGGTCGAGAAACTTAGAAGGCAATGATACTATATCTTCAAACCACCCATCATGTTCCGCCAAAAATTTCAAAAATTTTCTACAGCTTTTTTCCAACTTCGCATCTCTTTTTACGCTAAGACTGCTAACTTAAATCTTTAGTTCTCAAGGCGTGTTTTTCGAATCAACCTGGTTGTGTTTTTGTTTTATAAAAATCTAAATGCACCTGTTTGGATCCTTTTTTTGCCACTTAAAAGCCATACTTAAAATATTTATCTTTTCATTATTGTAGGTACTCCTAAAGAAAATTAAAAAATATTGTATGAGTGTCGAAAACACGTGCCGCCAAATTTAACGAAATATTACAGAGTATGAACCAAAGCAGTAAATAAAATTATTTTCTCGTTGGATACCCATGGATATTTTTTGTAAAATCAAAGCAAAGTCACACTTCTTCAAAAATATTACAATTTAGTCATGTACAAGTAAATGGCTTTGTATCTGGCAATAATATATATATATTGTAATACAGTTTACTTTGTAAAGTAGCCATAGACGTGAAGAAAAAATAAATTTGTGTATTAGTAACTGTACGTGAAATAAATTCACTTTTTTCTTGATCACAATGACTCAAATTAACGAACAAAGTTGCTCTCAGAATGACGGTCTATGCAAGTGTCACTTTGCCAGGTTGTCATATGAAAACCGGTGCTGTTATTTAGCAAATAATTATCAAAACATATAGTCTAGGTAAATAGCTACTGTGTATATTTTACTAATTTTTATTTGCTTAATTTTTAATTTTTGAATAAAGTTCCGCTAGATTGCGAATATATTACAGTGTGGCGCGACGTGGTAAATATAGGTCAAACAGGCAAATCAATTGTAACTAGATTTATAGAACATAAAAGGTGCTTTACTAATTACTGTTGAATGAATGGTTGTTTTCTAATGAGAAAACATCCATTCATCCAACAGTACAAATATACATATCCTACATAAACAGAAATACGGACTAAAACACAAAAATTTTGAAGCACCTGAAATTTATGAAAATTTTAATAATTCAACCAATAATCAAAAACAACTCTTCTCACAATATTCCCTCTCTCCCACTACCTAATAGCTCCTCCACTTCGACTGGACCCCCAACTCATATACGTACTCTAATCACTACTACAAACACGTAGTAGTGATTAATTAATTTTCAAATATAAATAATGGAAAGAAAGATAAAAATAGTATTATCTTTCATATAAAAATTTTCTACGAATTTCATGAGTCTTCTGGTTTATGTTTTCTGGGGTTTTATGCCGTATTTTTGCAACCTGATCTCATTGCAGGGTCCATCATCAGTTTTTGTGAGTGTTGATGTTGTGCTTAAGTATTGGCTTACAACGGCAGAATGAGATCCGAAACGTCGACCAGAAAGATCATAAAAACACGGCATAGTACCCTAAAACACACAAACCAGAAGATTTTGAACGACCGTGAAAACCTAATAAATTCATGAGAATGAAAATGTAATACAAATTTACACGTATAATAATGGCATGCAATGGTAATTGTACTTTCCACGAAACCGACCTCACGAAAGCTAACACACTGAACAAACTCAAAGAATTCCCGTCGCTTTTGATTAAACCAATTATTAATATATTAAGGGAAGGTCTCGGAAACTTTCTAGGGGAGAAATTTGAATTTGAGAAATTTACAAAAGGCTTAAATTGGAAATTTTCTCAAAACCTTTTAATGTACCTACTCAAGTAAACAGTTGTACTATTGGCACTCAAGTGGGAGATGTATTGTTGTGTAGCCACCGTACGATATGGAAAGAATAAAAGGAATAGAATACTTGCGTCGTCAGTGCTCACGGTAAGGTGGAAAAACTATTTTTGGGAGATTTTTCGAATGAACAAAGTAAAATGTGAATTACGCTAGAAGCTGTGTAATCAGTTCTATTTCGCAGTTCTACTTGAGGATACCTACCATATGTCCATACTATTGATTGCACAGGAAGAACCTTCATAAATAATATTTTTCCTGTTTATTTCCTGAGATTATGATTGATTGTAGCGTTGCGATAAACATACTATTTATGCATTTTTAACTATTTTAAAAACGCGTCGAGATATTGTTTGATCTATATAAAAAAAATTGAAATATTTTAAGATGATTCTAATGGACGGGACGATTTCATGCAAAGTATACCTTATGAATCATGATCAACATCAATCATGATCGAATCAACATCAACAACCGGTAGTCCGTCAGTAAACTGTTGTCCAATCAGAATACTGTGGTTCACCGGCATTGAAATATAGTCCACCATCAGCAAACTGTTGTCCACCGTTAGTGTACTGAGACACACTTTCATAACCTGTGATCCATCGCCAGTGAGCTGTTGCTTAGCGTCAGCAAACTGTGGAAATATCGTTTAGCTTCAGGTATTCACTACTTCCATAATTAATGTGTTTTTTTTTCAATTGATTCAGCAACATTGTAGATTGACATTTTTAAAAATACTGATTGTATTATTTGTATAAATCTACTCATATTATTTGATTAGTTATACCTAAATGTTTCGGAAATATCTTTCCATCGTCAGGGTGTTATATATATATATATATGTAAAAATATCAAATAGCGTTATACATTGGAAAAACCGGTCGGAATTTCAATGTAAGAGTTAAAGAGCATTTGAGATGTCTGAATAATCATGGTTTTTCTGAATTTTCAAATCATTTATCAGAAAATGATGACGGTTTTGATAAAAATTTAGGACTTTCTATTTTACACGTTAATAATTTAGATAGCGAAGGGAAAACTACATTTCAGGGGGGGTTGTTTCAAGTTTCCAGAGATTTCTTCGCTCGGTCCCAAAATTGTTTCAAACCGTGGGGAGGGGGGGTATTTCCGAAACGTGTAGGTGTAATTATTCAAATAATATAAGTGGATTTATACAAATAATACAATCAGTGTTGCTTAGTCACAAATTATAATGTCAAAACATCAAGTATTCAGTTATAAATTGTGAATATTCGCCTGGTCCCTTAATTTTTTTCTTATATTGTACTTTGAACTCCATTTATAGGACCAAAGTCAAAAACGTACTGTCATACACAAACGATGTCTGCTGATTATTGCAATCATGTGCACGTCTACACGCCCGGGGCTTCGCTTGAAGTATTTAAAACACACACTACTAAAATTCTACCTCTCCATTCTTTTCAACCCTCTTTCTCAATGCTCTCTTCAACCGTCGAGCCGCACGCCGCGCTTTGTTCTCATTAGAAAGCGGGCATCATTATTTCGGTTCGGCGACTTCATTAATGGTTCAAACTTTAATATTATTCGTTTTATAAGGATCCAAAAAAATATTGATTCGATACATATTATGTATCTATACCTGGGAACGTCTCTCTCCAATGACAAAATTGAAAAAAATGTATCCCAACGCTAAATTAAATAAAAGGCCCATGGTATTGTAGTCGACCAATTTTATAGTTAAACGGAGAGAACGAAGTCGTCGCGGGTTCGTTAAATTTTCCAACTTCTTCAATCCTTCCTGAATCGTGACAAAGACTAGTAGGCCCGCTTAGCTACTGTAAACTGTGGCGGACTTGGCGGGAAAAACTAAACATTAGCGCCATCTCAGGGCCAGTAGGAGTGGCTCGGCGAGTAGCGGCCGCCGGGCCCGGCGAACCTTCGAATGGACGTCACCAGAAGCGGCGACCATTAGCTTTGCCGCCGTCAACTAGCTAGCACCGGGAACTTCTCGCTTCAATTCTCGGGAGTGCGTCTTTCGCATGCAAAACCTTCCTACCGCGCGTACAACCTTTCAATTTTAATATTTAAGGCCCGAACACAGATTCAATACTTAAATGATTCAAATGTACGCTTTAAAAGTGTAATTTGCACTGAAAATTATGTTTTTAAAGCGTACTTTTACCATTAAGTCATTAAGTATTGACTCTGTATCTATAATCAAAGAACAAACCTCAATTAGTCAAAATAAATAAGTAAATATCAATAAACCTAGTTTATACCACAATGAGTATTTTTATTGAATATGAGAAGTCATGATCTCAATTATGGATCAAGAATACGAATGTTAGTTGCTACTTATTCTCGAAATTATTTGATGCAATGGATGGATATTATAAATGAAAAGGCAACTTGAAGCATTCGAGTTTTGGGCTTAAGTTGCCAGAGCTACGAATGAAGATGTTATGATTGTTCTTCAGAATCTTCAGGTTTGTGTTTTCTGGTGTATTATGCCGTGTTATTACGACCTTTCCGGCCGACGTTTTGGATCCCATTGCAGGGTCCATCATCAGGGCTGATGTGTGGCTGCAATGGGATCCGAAACGTCGGCCGGAAAGATAATAATAACACGGAATAACACCCCAGAAACACAAACCTGAAGAAGATGTTACGGTTCGAATGAATAAAGAAAAATAAGTAATCATAATCGTCATCATTCTTGGCACTACAACCCTTGGTGGGTCTTGGCCTCCTCAATAATTTTCCTCCACTCATCTCGGTCTAGTGCCAGCTCTCTCCAGTTTCGAAGCTCTAAGTCGCAGAAAAATATGTAGTGTTTTCATTCATAATAATTTGAATTGCATTGAATGAATAAGTAACTGACTCGCTGACAAAACTGACCAGCCTATTCCACAAAATACACGAAATCACACCAAAGACCGTAAACATTCTGATGTACCAGGCATACGTCAAGAGTAGAATAGGATATTTGTTACCCTTCTGGGTAACCGGAAACAAAACTAACCTAAACAGACTCCAACGACAGCAAAACAAAATATTAAAAATGGTCTACGATCTGAAATACCGGACACCAACTGAAACTGTATACCGTATAACACAACAATTTAACATCGAAAGCATTACAAAAATCGAAACACTTAAAATCATTCACAGACTAGCAATTGGCGAAATACAAGACGAAGACATAATATTATACAAAATACACGAAAAACACTAACACAACACTAGAATGGCTCAAAACTATCACATAACACACGCCAAAATAAAAACAGGACAATCCCGACTAATTTGCAATGGACTAAAACTATACAAAACTGCCACAACAGACCAAACAACTGACCACTGACAAATTCAAAACAGATGTGACAAAAATATTCAAACTCGGCCAACTATAAAAATATGACTTTGTATCTAAATTATATTATTATATTTTCTTATATTGAATCATGTAAAAATGTGACCCATAAACCTCTTAGGTTTCCATTACATTTTAAATAAAATAAAAAAATAAAAAAAATTCGGAAATGGATTTCCACAAAATGCACGCCATCGTATTCAATTATTTATCGTTCGAAATTAATTAGGCTTAAATAAATAAGTGCTTAATTGTGTTGCAGCATGTTAATTACTTTGACATTAAAAAGATTTGTGTAATTTAAGTTATTCTAAAAAATTACGTTTATAATATGTTAGGGGGATCTAATATGGCTCTTTTTGTAACATCTATAATTTTTCTAGAATTATAGGATTTTGAATATTAATTTCAAAAAAATTGAGAACTGTGAAATTATAGGTCGACCACAATCAATAGACCATTTCCTTACTTTGTCCGGTAAGAAGAAAGCAGGGAAAAGTTTCCTGGCAAGCCCGTATTACAAGCCTCAATATGATATTCCAAATAAATATATATTTTTTTAGTTTAAAAAACGTTACTTACTATAAAACCTTTTTTTGCTCATTTTTGCATCGTAACAACACACATATTTTTTGCGCACATTCTTTTGAGTGCGGTCTAGCTATAATTAATTTTAACATCGTACGCTATCGATCCCATTGTATCTTCGCTAGAACATTAATATTATTTGAGTGTGCAATATAGACATGCAGATGATATGTGATTAATTAGTGGTACACCTGAATAAATATATCGAAACCCTGTAAATGATAATAATGATATTTATTGGGCATTTTCCTTAAAACATATATTGTTTACTAATTATTTAGTGTCAACAAGATGAGCCAAAAAAGGAGACCTCGTAGTTTAGTGGGTATGACACTGGATTCTCATATTGGAGGTTCCGGGATTGATTTTCGGTGATGTCGCGAAATGTCTATGTGATAATTTCAAGGTTGGTTGTATAGGTTTGGGTTTATTGATGGAGCCCTGCACCAGTTGGGATAATGACAATGGAAACAGTGCAAACATAAACACAATTTATTTTCATGATATGAAGACAGTACACAAGAACGTAGAGTGTAAGTGGATGCATAACTAGAGTAATGAATGAATGATAAAGTGTTGAGGCATACCGTTTGTATAACCCGCTAACTCTTTTTCGTTTCCCTTCCAGTCGGGAAACCTTATCGCTGGCCAATGGACGTTTGGTTCACGACTGGACGTACTTAGGTCAGCAAATTCAGATAATTGAAATAATAGGTTAGGCGTAATTTTGTAGCTTGAATTCGGGTGCTATGTCCTCTGCCATGTCGTCTAATCAAATCTCCCAGCTATCAAAACTAGTCAAAGTCTAGTCAAAGCTCTCCAGATGACGCAATTTTTGTGCTGGTACGACTGCTGACGCCGTGCAGAAACTATCCCCCCATAGTTGTATTTGGGTGTGTATTTCACTACTAAAAAAATGTAATGACCATTTTTTCGACTGTTGCTTATAAAAAAGACAGGTTTACACCTGGCAGCCTGCTACTGTAGGTCATGTGCAGTGCATTTTGTCACGAAAAGGGAATTGCGGAATATTGAACACCACTGACACGCTGAAAGGCATTTTTTTATAAACTTATTTGGACTAATTTCACACTTGTCATTCGAGATTATTCCACAAATACGTAATTTCTATTTCACTTTTGTCTATCTTGTTAATGGTCAATCGCACAGATTCACAATTTGCTCACTTCTGTGTCGCAGCAACGCAATAGCTGTAATTTCGCATGGCGTCATCCAACTTATGTACAGTTTCGGGTTTCCAGACGTTTCCACTGTTTACAGTGTTAGGAAATCCTGGATTGTATGTAATTTCTTCTCGTTCTACACATATTATACGCAAGCTATTTGAGATACCTGTAATTATAAATACAAGCGGTTTCAACGGCGAGCTGGGTAGGGAAGTTCGACGAAATTACTTTAGTATAATATAATATGCGCAAAGTTTTCGGAGGCACAAGAAGCACAAAACACGTTTTATGTTTCACGATTAATTTCATATTACATTACAACGAGCGGGGAATTGGCGTCAAGGGTGGGGTGAAAATTGGATCAAATTTCCATCGCCAGGCGTACGGACTTATTGGAAGTTAGAAGCGATTTTATTATAGATCATTACTAACCCACCCTTATTCTGGGGTGACAACATTGAATCTAGCGACCCGGGCGGCCGGACTGGCAACCTCTTTCATTGTAAATTTTCTTACTAGGACCGCAAAAAATGTTGAAATTTTTTATCGCATTGCCAGCAGTTAGCCTAGGCGCATGCAGATGGTGAAAATAACGTTAAAATTTCATTGCGTTAGGTCAAATTCTTCAAGTGTGTGAGAAACACATAACGCAAATTTTCTCACTAGGACCGAGAAAAATGTTGAATTTTTTTGTTAAATTTCATCGCGTTTGGTCAAAATCTTAAAGTATGTGAGAAACACATAACCTTACTTAACATAACCTAACCTAACCTAACCTAACCTAACCTAACCTAACCTAACCTAACAGAGAACAATTTTTTGTCGCATTGCCAGCAATGGACCTAGGCGCATGCAAAGAGTGAAAATGACGGTTAAATTTCATCGCGCTTGGTCAAAATCTTCAAGTATGTCAAAAACACATAACGCAAATTCTCTCACTAGGACCGAGAAAAATATTGAATTTTTTGTCACATTGCCAGCAATGGACCGAGGCGCACGCAAACAGTAAAATGACGATTTAATTTTATCGCGCTTGGTCAAATTCTTCAAGTATGTGAGAAACACATAACGCAAATTTTCACACCAGGACCTCGAAAAATGTTGAATTTTTTTGTCGCCTTGCCGGCAATGGACCAAGGCGCATGCAAGCAGTGAAAATGACGGTTAAATTTCATCGCGTTTGGTAAAAATCTTAAAGTATGTGAGAAAAACATAAACTTACCTAACCTAACCGAGAAAAATGTTGAATTTTTTTGTCGCCTTGCCAGCAATGGACCAAGGCGCATGGAAACAGCGAAAATGACGGTTAAATTTCATCGCGCTTGGTCAAAATATTCAAGTGTGTGAGAAACACATAACGCAAATTTTCTCACTCGGACCGAAAAAAATGTTGAATTTTTTCGTCGCATTGCCAGCAATCGACCAAGGCGCATGCAAACAGTGAAAATGACGGTTAAATTTTATCGCGCTTGGTTAAAATCTTTAAGTATGTGAGAAACACATAACGCAAATTTTCTCACTAGGACCGAGAAAATGTTGAATTTTTTGTCGCCTTGCCAGCAATGGACCTACGCACATATAAACAGTGAAAATGACGGTTAAATTTTATCGCGCTTTGTCAAAATCTTCAAGTATGTGAGAAACACATAATGAAAATTTTCTCACTAGAACCGTGAAAAAATTTGATATTTTTTTTCGCATTGCCAGCAGTGGACCTAGGCGCATGCAAACAGTGAAAATATCGGTCATATTTCACCGCGTTCGATCAAAATCTTCAAGTGTGTGAGAAACACATAACGCAAATTTTCTCACTAGGACCGAAAAAAATATTGAATTTTTTTGTCGCGTATAATTTAATCTGAACTGTAAACTTTACCTCTCTCAACACAAAATTTTCTAGTGAGACAGGCATAGTAAAACTACACCTAAAATGATAATTTTTTATGTATAGCAGTGAAAAATTAAAAACGCACTATACTGCTAATAAAGCGAGTTTACATGTTTGCGATTGTACAATAGTTACCGCGTGCGCCGTGTTTAAAGATGTCCATGAAATACAGGTAGCCCGGAGGCGTTCACATTGTCACGAGAAATATATTATTGTCAGGAAGCTTCTCCGTATAATGTATAATGGTTAACGTATAATCTAGATAGCGGTCGAATCGACCCGGAGTACTTCCGCCTCTAGAGGTGAGATACGCGGGTGCAAGGAGGGAGCATGGCTATAAACATCATACCACCAGATGGTGATACAGTTCGAAGAATCGAAGTTATCTGCATTGTTGTGCGCGAGAGAAGCGATATAAAACGAATAAATAATCTTCACACGATATTTTTAGGACGCGAACATTCTAGAGAGGGTTCTGCGTTGTTGCGCAGTAGGCACCCCGTCAGTCTTCGGCTTTCCTTTGTTGCAGCAATTTGTGACATCCAATGAAGTTGACATCTCTCTCGACTTGAATAATTTTGTTTTTGAAGAGCAATTTTATTTATCGCAAATTCATAACTCATAAATGATTGGGGAGCCATGAAAAATCCCGAAGCAGCGCGAGCGCCGTGAATTGAAAAAAATTGGGATCCGCCGATGAAATACTTAAAAATAATTAAAACTTTTATTTAATTCGCAAAGTCAATGGACAATATAACCGGATCACTGTTCTTTAATTCACTCTGAATGTTTCTAAATAATCCAATTATCTTTCTATTTTGACTAATTATTTAATTTCGTAAATCGCACTAATTTTCATCGCTACATTTTTATCGCTCCTGAAAAACTCTCTTATACTGAGGCACGTTACTTAAATCGCTCAGGTTTGCGCAGGAAAACTTCTCGCTCATCGGTAGGTACTTTCTTGATTTACTATTGCTGGAATCACACACACCGCATGACTTCGCTTGTTTGTGAATTTCTGTGGCGTTAGCCCGCTATCAAAATTGAAACAAGTGTTGCGCAATAACCGGTCGATACTTTTTATAGGTAATGTCGCTTTATCAATGTTTCCAGAAAACGGTGGACCATAAGAGAGATTTTGATAGTACGTATCCTTCTGATTCTACCATCTCGTGACAAAATTTTATTTTGAATCATGTTGGTATACATCACAGCACAGGATTCTCTTAGGATTTACAATGATTATCTGACATTTTTCATCATCGGTATTGAAATCACTTAAATTTGGCACCAAACGATAACGTAATTAAAATTTCCAATGCAGATCTGTTCACGTTGTATTATATCCAAAAGCCATGTAAAAAGAAGTGATCAACAATACTGTACGCGGGGATTGGTGGGAATATGGTCGGGAATAGGGATAAGGAATAGGAAGAGTTAAAATGAATAACGAGACGAGAAATGGATTGTATTGGGTCGAGAAAGGGAGAGACGTTTCGACTCACCTTTGTCTCTTGGCGTCCTTCCAGATGTCACCTCACCAAACAACTGTTTCACTCGGTTGGCCACCAACGCACGTTAATTCCGTTGTCCGGCGGTGACGAGACGAGAAAAAAAATGTTTACAAGATGCGCGGTTCCACACAAGACGAAAATTTACAGGGCAGGAGGCGAGAAAGTGTCCTGTCGCTTTTATAGCGAGAATAGCGAGACTGGTCGAAACCAAAGGTAAATTGGTACTGTGGAGGGTAGGATTAATTTCGATAGAGACCAACCAGTGTTGCCACATAACAATCGATTTCTGTGCCAACGTGATGTCACGAATATCGAACAAATACTATTAGTTTATTTTTAGGGTGCTTGTCTGGTTGTACTGTTTTTTTTATCTACAACGAAAGGGACACTTTGCAGTTTCTTTTGTTGCATCAAAAAACAGTCGATGCGAATGTATTCAGAGAAAGAGCGAGTGTTTACAATCCATTATCCTTTGTACGGCTCTCCCGGTGCCAGCCGGGACCGGCAGAGTAGCCCGTACACTACCGCTCTCTTGTCGTATCTCTGGGCATTAAAGTTCCCCTATCGGGAACAGCGCTCGGGCTTAAAATGGGTTTGCATTTTATTAACTAAACTACTCAGCTATGTACGTACTTCAGATGGAAAAGTTGAGAGAATCAACTTGTAGCTGGTATGGAGCGAAAGGTATAAGCAATTCGTGTCTTTGATACGCAAGCATTTTGTACTCTGTCTATCATTTTTTTTTACAACAACATTTATTACATAATTGTGTTATACATAGTGCCTCTCCATTTAAGAGCATTGCTCTTGTGCTCGGACTTTGCCTACAAATAATTATTTTACATTATATATTATGCATGAAGTAGTGGAGTGAATTATTTTTGATTTTGACGGTAATGGTGACTAGTGGTGTTTATTGAGATGTTCTCTTTATTTGTTTTTCATTTGTATATTTTTTATTTCGATTGGAGGATTGTTAAAAAAAATTATGCCTGCGTAAACGAAATTTTTTTGATTGCTTTGATTTGATTTGATTGTATTTTGGGATTTTAAAGTTGGCTTGTAATATTGGCGATGTGTTTTTTTCGAATTTGATTTTTCGTTTTCTTTGACGAGTTACATAATTGGTATTTGTTTACAGTTTCTACCTTTGGGACTGGAAATATTTTAAATAGTGTTTGTGTGGAGAATGTTGATTTTTTTAAAAGTATGAATTTAATAATTATTCTCTGAATTATTTTGTTTCGATTTATTATATAATTGTAAGTTCCACCCCATCCTATTATTCCAAATTAGATTAGTGAGTGGATGAAGAATTGAGTTTTTATTTTGGATGGTAATTTTTATATTGGCCGGTATTTTATAGTTTATTATCGAAAATGAAGTATGTTTTTTCGGAGTTTAGCAAAAGTTAATTGTTGTGCAACCAGGATTTCTGTACTTTCAGGTCATCATTAATCATTTCTCAGTTATTTCAGAATATACCTACATTAAATAAAGAACAAGAAGAATATAAAATTTTAATTTTAATATCGTAAAATTAAAAATAAATAATCGTTACTAAGCCGCTCTACTATTATGGTACTGATTCTACTTAAAAGCGAAGGAAAGTACCTAAGATCACCTAAACGCTGCGTTTAGGTAATATAACCTTCCTATGTGGGTCAATTTATTCCAAGTGGTCCAGAAAAAAAATGGTTGCTTAAATATAACTGATCCCCCAATAGAGATATTGCTGCTGAGAAATTGAAAATTTCTCTTGTAATTTTTAAAGGATAAACTAATCATATGAAGTAACTATACTATTTTATATGAAATAACAAAAAAAGGAGTAGAAAAACTATTCCGTATTTAAGATAGTTGAGTTTTGTTTTGTTCACGTTCAATAACTTTGTCTGCAAAAAGTACATAACATAAAAGGCAAGGACTTTGATTTGTAGGTAAGAAATAAAAAAAATGCAATTTATTTAAATAGCATAGGACAGCCCAGTGCTGAGTAATTTAGAAAGTCAGAGATGCCTGCGAACGCGAAAAACGCGTGCTGTTAGCCGCTATATTTGAACAGGATACAATAAAAATTTTAAAACAGTTTTGATTTACAAAAGCGAACTCACCCACTAAGTGCAATTCTATACAAATCATAAAAATCAAGTGGTCAACCGGTGCTGGACCACTTGAATGGATTTCATCATATGCTACCTCGATCTACGTATATTTTATAGATTTTTAAAAATTAAAAATGTTAAAAAATGGTTCGGTTGTGTTAAAAAATTATATGTCTTTAAGCTTAAGTATGCAACTGGACAGAATTATTAATAGAAGAAACGGAGACTTTGTATAAACCAGGTTTATCAATCGAATCAACGAGGCTTAGACGAGGTTCGTTAGTTTTTTAAAATTAAATATTAATAATAAGTAAAGATGTCAAAATGTTGTCAAATTGCATTCTTTTGATCTAACTTTTAAAAGTATTTTAAAAGAAAGATAAATAGTAGAAGCCGAGCCAGCACCACCAATCAGGGGCTCGAAGCGGCTAACCAAAATATATCTTTGGACGAGTAGGTGTATATATGTCTTTGGACGAGTAGGTATATATATATATCTTTGGATGAGTAGGTATTTTCTTCCCAGAACACATACACACACCTAACCCACCAAATATACAATCATATCTACTCATCAAAATAGAAAAATTATCAGATATGATTTTTATTTGAAAATTGCATACGTTTTTAGGGACTTATTGGGAGTATTTATGGATAGTATTTTTATCAAATTATTGTTGAAATTGTGGAAATAAAGCGACGGTGAGTTATTCTCAGGCGGCGTTTATTAAAAAAATTCGTAAGTTATTAAAGATACAAAGTAGGTAACGTCTTGGTTGGGATAGCTAAAGTGTAGAACATATTGTTGTACGCGTCACATGCTGCTCTGATAATTCAGCACCAACGAGTTTGTAACTGCTCAAATGGCTTTTCATATGAATAAGTTACCTACTGGCTTTATTAGTTAGATGACACAAAAATGGTATTTTGCGGGCCAACAATGTGATTTTACAGTTCTTAAATCACATGTACAGAAATGTTATATGTACCAAAGTTATTCTTCTTTAGTCGAGAGGGAATATTTTCGTACCATGAAGTCAGAGTGAAAATGAGTGTTATGAAAATTGCATGAGCTCCGGGCGCAATAACTGCTTCTTTTTATTGATGTAATTTTCATAATGTAATTGTAATCAAATTCAAAATGTATTATTATGGTGGTGGAATTACGTACATACTGTTTCATTTTCTCTTTTATAAACTCTTGTATAAACAAGCAAGACTTTTTACCTGTTGATGAAGCTGATAGCTGTCATCGATGCAAATTCTAGTTTATGTTGCACAGCAGTGTAATATTTCTCTACACACGAGTCTTTGACTTTCGTAGGGAAGAATCCTATATATTTTCTCTAGTTTGTTTATGTTTTTAAATATTTAATGTACAAAAAAAAACAAAAAAAAAATTGAATTAGAATGTTCAGAAAATATGTCCGATTTTAATCATCGCATCCAACAAAATATTACATTTTAATGAAGTATAAATAGAGAATTTGATTTTTTACATTCTTCAGCCTACAGTTCTCAATTCTTCAAGAACTGAAGAATTCAGTATTATTAATGGGAATGAATAGTGAAGTACTGTCAGCGGAACGGAGTAGAAGGCCATGATTAGATAGAAAATTTAATTTAGATTTCTGGTACTGAAATGAAGATTGACAAGATCGTTATAAGGTAAAGATAAAACACGGATGTTATGGTGTTTTCAGACTGTTGGCCAACGGAGAAGACTGCGGAACTATGAGATTATTTATTTTATTTTATTATTAATCAACGCCCTAGTGGGCTTTTACAGTACAAGAAAATTATAGGGACTTTTGTACACCTAAGATAAAACACTTTTTACAGTAAATAATTAAAAAATAACAATATAAATAAAATATATTTAAGATAAATAAACAATATAAAATGTAACAATATAAAATGTAACAATATAAAATGTAACAATATAAAATGAACAATATAAAATAAGTGAACAAAAAAAATGAGATATATATATAAACGATGATAAGTAAAACGACGACAAGCAAACAATAATAATAAGAAATCTTTAATATCCAGCAGTGGAGGTATGAAGGCTGAAGAAGGAGAAGTAGAGAAGAAGCATAGGGTATGTAATTATTGTTAGTGTAAAGTGATTGCACGTTGAATATTTCAATGTAGATATCAGTCGGAAGCTATCACATGTACATTTTTTTTTCACATTACAATATATTTATTTATTTCTTATTCAATACAGAATACAACTATGCCTGTCTAGTGAGGCATAGTACAACCCAAAGTCACCTATCACAACACAGATTCTCCTCACTAGGAGATAGATAGGCATACTTATTACTAACCAATAATAATATATTAATCCACTCGTGTCTAGTTTTAAGTTATTTCTCCTGAATGTTATTAATATAAAGCATAGTTATATTTATATAAAGCAAAAGTTTGTAAAAAAATAGATGAGAATCGTTGACCAGTTTCAAAAGTACATGTTCTCAAGCATTCTGGAAAAAATACATATTAGTGTACACAGTGAAATTATTTGTGCGATCATAAGTGAAGCTTGTAAACACATGCATGTACGCACTTTGAAGAAAAACTGTTTTCATGTTCGCAGTGCAATTATTATCAAGCTTAAAAAAATATGTGCTTTCTCATACTGAGGAAAACTTTTTAGTTGTTTAAAATGCACTTTTAAGTGTTATAATTAATTCCGTATAAACTTATATTGACATTTTTTTTTAACTATCTGGTCAAAAAAATTATTTTTAATGACACTTATTAAAAGGTACATAACATATAGCTACCTATAAGTATAAGTTAACATTACAGCACAGTTTAATATATAATGTGTCTAAACAGTTTTTTTTATTTCAATATGACCTGTGAGGTTTCTCGGAATTAAACAAATAATGGAATAAAATTAGAAAATTAAAACATAATAAACATAAAAAAAGGTAGAGAAAATAACAAAATGAAAATAAATTAACAATACATAGAGTATCAAAAAGGAAAATGAGAAGTTGTAATGTATAATGAATATAACAATTTGTATTAATAAAAAAAAATAATTAAATATCATGTCCCCAAACAGCAATTGTATGCTGGTATAAGGGGACAGGAAATACAATAAATATAATCACATTGACTTGTCAAACAGTTATCTCCTCTCCAACACGAGTCCCTTCAGCCGTTTATTGAAAAGTTCCACACTGTTCAATTCCTTTATGCAATTGGGGATCCCATTATAGAAGTCGATCGCAGTGTATAAGAAACCATATCTCTCTCTATTAGTCCTCGGTATATTACTTCTTACATAGTCTCTTGTTCTCGTGTGTTGTCTGTGCACGTCACTGTTCTGGTACATTACTTCTTACATAGTCTCTTGTTCTCGTGTGTTGTCTGTGCACGTCACTGTTCTGGTACATTACTTCTTACATAGTCTCTTGTTCTCGTGTGTTGTCTGTGCACGTCACTGTTCTGGTATATTACTTCTTACATAGTCTCTTGTTCTCGTGTGTTGTCTGTGCACGTCACTGTTCTGGTAAAGGACGAGATTCGTTTTCAACAACTTATTCTTTATTCTATAAATCTTTTCCACATATATCAGACCCTCCAGGTTAAGCATGCCGGTGATCCTATACAAGTCAGTGGTTCTGGTGTAACGATCCAGGTTGAAGATCTTTTAAGGGCTCTGTGTAAAGTTCATTGTATCATTCCCTGCGCCTGTGAATTACACTGTGACCAAATAACAATGCCATATAAAATATGAGGGAGAATAAAAGCATTGTAGGTATTTTTTTTAGTTCTTGTATCAAATAGTTCAGCTCTTTTCATCACACCAACTATAGGCCCAAGTTTTTTTAAAAGAGCTCGGATATGATTCGTCCATAGAAGTCTCTCATCTATTTCAAGCCCCAGATATTTCACACAATCACTTTGATTTATAATATATCCCTTTATAAAAAGTGTTAGGCTTAAAGGTAGTTTATTTTTTTGCTGTAGAATTATGTAATTAGTTTTTTTTTTACGTTCATACTGAGGGCATTTTTATTCAGCCACAAAATATATACTTACAAATCATCAATTTTGCTCTGTAAGTTTCTTTTGCCATCCCCGCTATAAATTAGTAGAGTATCGTCAGTATAAACAAAATATTTCCCCAGTAAATTAGCATATCGCAGATCATCTATATATAATAAACAAAAAATTTATTGAAAGTACTTAATAGGCTAATTGGACGTTAGTTAGCCGCATCCTTTTTACTGCCCGATTTGTCAATTGGTATTAGCAATTTTTAAATATTGGGGAAATTCATTATCTTCAATACATATATTAATTATTTTTGACAATGGCTCAGCAATTATATTTTGCAGATTTTTAATATCTGATGTTGTTATTACGTCATACCCACAAGCCACGTTCATTTTAAGGCTTTTTATAATATTTATATTTACAGCTTTATCAGTTGGAGCTAAGAACATGCTATTTAACGAGGTAACTAATCTATAATTTGTAAATCCATAATTGCTATTATTTTGTTGTGAGTTTAGGGCCAGTATTTTTCCAATAGTAGCGAGGTATTCGTTCGACTATCACAAATATCTATTTCAGATACGGTCAGTTCCTCAGTGCCATCCAGTTTATGTGCTTTACATTGACCGAAGGACTCATTTATTACTTTCCAAAATTTCTTTCCGTCCCCATTGGTACGTTTTATATTGGATTCTATGTAAATTTTTTTAGCCTTCCTAACTACCTTTGATACTTTTTGTTTGTTTGATGATTTTTATATTGCTTGAATTTATCTTTAAGGCTTTCGGATGCATTTTGAGATTTATGCATAGAATATAGTCTATTTCTAAAGGTAATCATTTACATTATGTTCGGGGTGATCCATTCATTATCGGTTCTAGTCCGATAACGTTTTATAGAGGTTGCTGGTCGGGTCTGTATCATAAAGTGTTAAATATATGTGCTCCTTATAAACCAAAACAGAAACAAAAATTAAGATTTGTTGAGAAAAATATTATCAACCGTGACTTATTTCAAAGCCTTGTGAGAAATCGTGTAAATACAATAGAAACAAGTAGTTGTTAACAATAGAAACACGATTTCTCACAAGGCTTTGAAATAAGTCACGGTTGATAATATTTTTCTCAACAAATCTTATTTTTTGTTTATGTTTTGGTTTATAATATATATATATAACATATATTTGACACTTTATGATCTAGACCCGACCAATCACTTAAAACAATTTTAAAAGAGTTTCTAGACAAACTATCCAGAACATGATCAACCAAAGTACTTGATTCATCTGTCACCCGGGTTGCATGACATGATCCATTTTATTTATTATTTCATAATTGTTGGAATCTACTACACATTTGTAGGAAAACACTGCAACTGAGTCATCATTCAATAAATCGATATTAGTATCTCCCACGACAATCATATTATTATATTTTGATATTATATCTTCAAGATCTTTAATAAATTCGCTCACTTGGTCATAAGTTGGTGATCTATAGAACCCGCATTTTTTGTTTTTTGTCATTGATAAGTACGTCAACTATTATAGTACATATTATTTTTCAGATTCATATAGTAGATTAAATGTTAATGTTTATTTTACGTAGATTACAGATCCACCACCTCTTGTAGTAGAATTTCTACAGCCGTAAACTCAACTATACCCATTTAGATTAAAATAATTACATTCAGTTTTGAATAGCCAAGTTTCACAAAATATCAATATATCAACATCTGTGTGTTTTGATACTAAAATCTCAATCTCATGAAATTTGTTCCTCATACTACGCAGATTGGCATACAATATTTTCAGCTTGTTATCTGTGATCCATCCTAACACAGTTGATTACTCTTCTATGAACCGAGAATTGTTGGGATCAAGCTGGATTTTGGTAGCTTCTTTTGGTAAAATCATTAAGATTAACAGATTGCGCTAGCTGGGACATCTACACCATATGTATGATCTGGAGCTCCCAAAAAGGGTGTTGTTTAATGACCCAATGGTCGGAGTGTCGGAAGACCGAAACTGCGATGGTTAGATGGTGTCGTTGCAGACTGTCGGGCCCTGGGGCAGCAAAACTGGAAAATGACAGCCAGCGACAGAGCAGCATGGAGGACTTTCTTGGAGGCAGCTAGGACCCACCAAGGGTTGTAACGCTGAAGATGGATGGATGGTAAAATCTTAGCAAACGTAGCAAAGTTTTTTGTTTCGCCAATCTTTCGAAAGTCACCCACACTGGACAGGTATGACTTGTAGCCGCATGGTTGTGGTCCTCTTTATTGCACAAGAAACAATTTACACACTTTTTAGTTTGTTGAAGTACAGTTTCTAGTATCGTGTTCAAGACAGCAAAATGCACAAATATATACTTCCTGCTTACAATATACTTGAGTATGTCAAAACCAAAACACTTATAGCATTGTACTAATGGACACTCGTCTTCAACTAAAATGCTTTGATATCCTATGTGCACCCTCCCAACATTCGACAAAATTTTCCATGTGCTTGGTAGGATCTGACAGACAATGTTTATCAAGAGACTGTTTCGATTCCTTTTTATATTTAATTTTTAAAAACTCAGACAGCTGAAATGATTTATTCTGAAGCTTTAATGAATCATTTAATTGATTTTTGGTCACTCCTTTTATTACTCCTTTGAAAAATATAAGTGGGAGAAGTTTCATGTTGAAATCTGAATACGACAGATGTTAGGCGGCCCTCGTAGCTCAGTGGGCATGACATTGGTTTCTCACACCGAGGGTTCCGGGTTCGATTCCCGGTGAATTCATAATTAATCTATGTGATTTACTCAATCCTGGGTGCTTTGTGGTGATTTGCTTCTGTAATTGTGCCTCAAGGCCTGTCGAAGTGTAAAATTTTTTAAAAAAATGTTAAGAATTGCTTCAGAGGTGTATTCTGTTTCTCTATACTCTACAAAATTATTTTTAAGAACAGTGGTACACAGCCCCGCAACCCCCACCGGCGCCGGCTGCTGAGATGCTCCATTGGAGGGTTTCGTAAAAATATGCCGCAGCTTCGGGGCGCAATGTCGTCAGAGCCGAACAAGCTTTAAAGGGAGGGGTATGGGAGAAAATGAGATAGGGGGAGGGGAGGATCCCACCAGGGAAATGCAAACTACGGTACGAGCGCTCTGCGCGTCACCTACATGCATACTGAGTGGGGCACGCCGATGTCATGTAGAATGCATTAAATCGCACTAGAGAAGTGTAATAAAATTATACTAAGTACTATAATAGAAAATATTTATGAGAGAGCGCAGAAAATTTACAAGTTGTTGAACCGATTATTCAAATTATGTAATAATGTCGCAAAGGGAGAATAAAAGAGGCGTCGGAAGACCTCAAAAGAGATGGGCCCACGATGTAACCGCTGGGGGGAAAAGAAATGGCTACAATTAGCAAATAACAAGGAAAGATGGAAGGGTATGTAAAGGGAAGAGGCCTGTATCCAGCAGTGGAGAGATGAAGGCTGAAGAAGAAGAAGAAGAAAAAGAATAATAATGTCACATTGAAAAATAAAAAATACTTGTGTCAATCACTTGAAGGTCTCTGGGTGGGTCTTCAGAGTTATATCTAAATGGTTTCTTATTTGTTACACGTATACCCATTTCTGAGACTTTATGGAAGGGTCAAATATAGTTTGAGCCGCACCAACCCACGCACACTTGGCGTAGCTGATAATACTTTGACGGATTGCGTAGTATACCATTTTTGGAAGATTAAGATTCATGAAGCTGCGTGGAGTTTCGAATGTATGTATCGGTTTTCTAACTTAAGAAATTAAACATTTGACGTGTGGAGCCCAATGTATGTTTTCATCGATTGTCAGCCCAAGATATCTTGCTTCTATCGATTGTGTCACGATTGCATACAAGATTTCCGCTTGAAATATATGTGTGTGTTGTGATGTTGTCTGGATGGGGAGATTCTCTATTTTTTTTTGGAAAAGGTCAAGTATTTTTCTTTATGAAGTTAAATTATCTTATTTTTATGCCGTATGTATAATGTTTAAAGGTATATTTCTAATATGTAGTCTTTTCTAATGTTTAAACTTAAAAAAACTCTTTAGATGGTTGCTTCGGAACAGACCTTGTCTATTGAAGCAACTACCTTCATTTATATGTATAAATTTATACGAAATAAATAAATAACAATAAAGCATGAAATATCAAATCCCTTGTGTGAAGGGATGAATTTGGCGAATGTGTTATATATAAAAACACTACAACATAATTAACAACAAATAAATTTTTACACACCTTTTTCAAGGAACGGGTTACACTTTGAAAGCGTTTTGTGTTTGGTTGTTTGTTCGGTGATGTGTTGGTTTATAATTTGCGCTGACGGGTTAGTGCAAATACAAACATATTTTATACATATTAATATACAGAAAAACTTAGGCATGTTAAGATTAATATAACAAGAAAGAATAGAAAATTTTAAATAAAAGAAAAAGAGACTTAAGTAGTAAGTAGAAAAAATTCTGAACTCAAAATTTTTCTTAATCTTGTATGGCTGCACTCAATATCAACAAATCATTTTCCAATAATCTTATCAATTTATTAAATGCTTCGCATACCCTCAAAAACTATGAATTACGACGATAGTTGTATGAAGTAAAATCGATGTGAAAGACTGGGTTGCATCTACGAGACCTACAGGGAACGTGGAATTTTTTTCACAATTAAACATTTATTTTACAATTCAATATCAATGCTCATTTGACATGTCTCTTAGATTCAGTTTTATAACACGAGCATAATCTCACCATCACTGTTACTTTAATCCCCTGTCAATGAATTAATAAAGCAGCCCTCACGAATCTACTATGTATTCTAGACCCCTGTAGTAATTTATAGTTTGTTGTAAAACGTCCAGAGTGCTTATAAATCCTCTCTCTCCCTGCTATCTGCTTATTTTCACGCTATACAATTCTCTTAAGACAGCGCCGAGCAAAATAAGCCAAAAGTCACAATTAATTTGATATAATGGAGAATATTTATACAATTAGCATACAAAATATACATTTAATATTACAAAGAACGTGTTCACAATTAATCCGTGGCAAAATTTTTAAAATATTTATAGATTATTTAATAGCACTCTGTAAAGATGGGTAAAAACCTAAAAAGATGTGCCAACGGTCAGTAGCTGATAGCTGATTGATAGTTAACTGTAAATTTTTTTCTCAAATATCAATTCCTAAAAATCCCACTTGTATGAATTATAATTCGTCCAGCTTACATTTTTGAAATATTGCCTGGTAATTTAAATATACATTTTTTAAAAAGCAATTAAAATCATCCATACATTTTTACTATGGAAAAGATTACAAATATAAACGCTTCCGATTTAAAAATAATTTCAGTCGGCTGAAAGCCGTCAGCGAGTGAGGTCGCGCCCGATTTCCGACGATGCGTTCCACGTACGAATTCGAATATTACACTGCGCACACTGAAAACGAGTTACGTGTATTCTTTGTAGACAACTGAGTTTTACATATTATTGCTAAATTTTGTTTGTTTATGTTTTTAATGTTCGAGACAAATTAAATTTATACAATAATTTTTGTATTAGTGAAAATGGGAAGGCAAAATAATTAATATTTTGAATAACTAATCATGAGTAATTACACCGTATTATGAGCATTTTTGGAATAACTACTTACTTTTACATTTATTTTAGTTCAGAAATCGTTGAAAACTAGGGATTCTGTTTCTGAATTTACAATAGAAGACATAAATGAAGATGAAGAGGAAGTCATAATAATCAATAAAAAAAGAATTGTGGATTTCGCTCAAGCTAACAAAACTTTTGAGCAAAAGTTCTAGAACTGAAACAGGATTTGTTAAATGCTCAACACCACGTTTTTGGTAATCATAGCTTATGCAAACCCTACTATTGCAAAAAAATTATTAAAAATAAAGAATCAACAGAGAAAAACTGAGTAATGATATGAAAAGTTAAGAGGTTTAATATTTTCAGCCATATTGAAATTATTTCCAGATTGGTGAATAATGCAACAAGCCTTATGCATATGTGAACAGCAATATAGTCAATATCTTCAATAGTGTGATAGCGAAATTGGTGTAAAACTAATAAACTGCCCTGGCAGACAATCTTATGCAAGACGATGTGCAGCGTCAGTCCTTCAATTCAAGACAACCACAGACCTATCTGAGAAAAAAATTTCCTGCGAAGTCCAAACAAATTAATCAAAAACTCGAAACTAAAAGGAATCTTAAAAGATTGGCATCAGAAAAACGCAAAAGAATAGGTTAATCGAATACTTTTATAACCATGAAGGCTACTACTAGTCACAATGATAAAAATTACGGCAAGTCTAGAAAAACCTGACCTAGGTGAGACCGATTTTGATTTTGCTAAGACTAAAAACTATTCTGCAAGCTGAATCAATCGTATGGCGAAAACTACGGTTTACATTATGAATTTTTGGAAAAGTGTGCAAACGAGGCTTAATTAAATGCGAACCTTCGGTAAAAAAAATAGTGACTGAAAAAAATTAGATCATGTCAAGTCCATTCAACATGGCCAAAGTCATGAACACCTTGCGCGTGATCAATTAAAAACAAATCTGAAAATTCCTATAAAGACATGTGGATTATTTATTGACAAAGATTGGCCATTTTTAGGAGCAATTCCAGACGGACTTGTGGAAGAGTATAATATTTTCGAAATAAAATGTTTATACTCAGCTAGAAGAATGAGTGTTAACGATGCTATCAGAGAGAAAAAAATTATATTCTGGAAAATAGACAAGGAAGGCAATGCCAATGTAAATTAAAAACATGATTGGTATTTCCAGGTACAAGGACAAGTACACGACACACGAAGAAAAACGTGCATACTTGCAGTTTGGACAGACGTGGAAATGAAAATATAACTGATATTGGATGATAAAAATAATAAATAATAATAATAAAAATTGGATGATTTCGGAGTGACATGGAACAAAAATAAAAAACTTTGATCATTTACTGCCAGAAATAATTGACTTCAGATTAGATAGGAAAATGAAAATTAAGGAACCTGATTACATTCTCACGTACGAAGCGATAAAAAAAAGGATATTGAAAAAATTACTATGCGGAAGATGGATGAAAATAAGAGTATAACAAACGCAAAAAGCCAACTTAAATCAATTAATAAGCGACCTCGAAATTGCAATATTTTTTTTTATTTATCCCATGTTGCTCCAAACTATTTTTATTATTTACAGGATCTTACTCAATAAAGTAGGTTTTAAGTCCTGGACATGGTCGGATGGTTTACACTATCTAAGTAAATAACTTTTACTTTTTATTTTTTGGTAATCTGTAAAAAAATCCTCTTTACTAATTGCATCTATCAGCTTATTGACTTCGTATAGGAAATCTTTTTTTTCGAGATTTTAAAGTTGTCTCATATCCAAAGTTTGATAGTTTAACTAAACCACTTTTAAAATATCTATAACTAACGGAATAATAAATACATTACATTTACATACAAGAAACGAACCTATAAAATGTTCTAACTACCTAAAGAACTGGACATTCAAATGGTCGGCGCCCTCTTAATTCCTCTCGCTTTTCACCGATAACCGTAATCCTTCACATCCAACACACATCAAACTTACTAAATATGGAGAACTAGCTATTCGTACCCAGCGTTGCACGGGTTAAGGATTATCGCATTGTCGCATATGTTACCCGCCGAGCCCTTAAAAATAAATTTCCAAATTTTGAGACCGATCGATCAAACTGTACAGGTTTGCATCAGGGGAGGGGAAAGGTTAAAAGAATAGGGGGGAAATGTCGCACATGTTACCCGCTGGTTATTTTTTATGAGTGTTGATTTTTATGAGTGTCAAATGTTGAGTCCGATCGGTCAAATGCTACAGATTTGTATCGAAAATATGTCAGGGGGAGGGGAAGGGGTATTAGAATAGTGAGGAAATGTAGCCTGTGTTACCTACCGAGTCCTAAAGAATAATTTTCCAAATTTTGAGTCCGATTGGTCAAACAGTATGAGAATAGGGACAAAATGTTGCCTATGTTACCTGCCGGGTCTTAAAGCATAAGTATGCAAAATTTTAATCGAATCGGACAAACGGTGTGGATTTGTATGGAGAACAGACAGACAGACATTGAGTTTTATAGGTATAGATAGATAAATAACATAGTTTGGTATACTACACGGCTCGTGATGGTAATACCGTGGAGCAGTACTGGGGAGTACTGGGGACCCCCCTGGTGGCCCCTGTTAGCTGCGCACATCCTCTCCGGGAAATTTATTAGTTCGAACATGTGGTGCAGCGGCTGAGCTCCAGGCGCGGTCGCTTCATACAAGCTTTTGATGCTCCCCTACGTTCTAGAGTCAAAAAGCTTTGAACTTTTTGTTTCTAGCCGAATACAGGACTTCAGAAAATAAATTAGTATTTTAGAAAACAGTCGTACCACATACTATGACAAGGCGTGCGTACGTAGCGACTCGAAATACATATACATTCTCAACATTGAACGTCTACGAATCGCGTAAACACAGCCACCAGCAGCGATGGAATCTGTAACGAATTCCGTATCCACACAGAGTTCAAATACCTCGGGGTCGATTTCTCCAGCGTTGGACGGCAAGACGAAGAAATTGATCGAAGAATAGGTGCGGCAGGCGGTATGTTGCGTCCTTTCTACAGCTCAGTGATAAGGAAAGCCGAGTTTAGTTTCGAGACATAGACGACAGTGTTTAAAACGGTATACCACCCGACTTTTATTTACGGTCATCAAATATGGATGCTAAACGAACGAAAACGCTCTAGAGTCCAAGCTGCCGAAATTAAGTACTTGAGAGGAGTTCCAGTGGTTACAAAATAGGATCGAATTAAAAACTCTACGATCTGAGATGATTTAAACATTGAACCACTGCTACTCTTCATAGAAAAATTGCAACTGAGGTGGCTTGGGCACGTACTAAGAATGTCCGATGACCGAATTCCAAGGAAAATGAGTGCGATTCCTGAGGGTAGACGTCCAGTGGGCCGCTCCAGACACAGTTGGGCGAGACAACTCCAGAATCTGTGTGAGGATATAATGGGACTACAATGGACGGAGGCCGCACAATCAGCGTAAGACAGTGACGAATAGAGGCGCCTTGTCGATGCAATGGGTCACCGACCCAAATAGCACAAGGAGAAGAAGATAATTATGATGATGATGGATTATAAATATAATCAAATAAACTTACCCCATAGTGCTCTGTTTGATTCGGCATTATTGGTTAATGACTTGTCAACACCTCCTTTATACTTCACCTCTCTAATTCTTGACCATTTTTTGGTAGGAAACTTAGTACACGTTGGCCTTAAGTTAGATCAACACGCATATGAGGAATACTTTGGGAAGTTTTTAGTATGTGAATAAGACTATGGTTGTGGTGTGTAGTGGTATTTACATGCTAGTGTAGTGATTTTCCTGATGAAGTGATGGTAGGTACGTCTTGAAATCGGTAAAATAAAAATCCCAGGAAGTTGTAATATACTAACATAACTAAAATTTTGTTAAGAGAAAAGTTGCCTCCCTTATAATAACTTATCAGAATATGCTAACCACATTAAAGAAAACAACCACACATTCAACCATACAAATATGCACATACGACATAAACATACGTACAGAATATAACAAAATGATTTAGAAATACTTAAAATTCACGACAATCTTTATTCACAAAATAACATAATCAATAATTAAATACAATCTCTCGCCAACCACCTAGCATATATATCTACCAGACATCCATACACTTCACTATACACTCACCTGAAGAAGGAAACGGAGGTTTCCGAAACATATTGTATTATAACGAGGCTAAAAATAATCATACACTCATGTCAAGTGACTGTTGTTTGAAATGTTCACAATACTACCGAAGATTCCAGAACAACCTAGCGTAATCTCCAGCTTTCGAGAGACGTCTCCAAAGTTCCAGGAAATTCTGGAAATTACAAGAACTTGCGAGAAAACACTAAAAGTCTCGAAGGTTCGAAAAGTTCAACGTTATCAGGGTATAAATAAACGGATCCAGGCCGTGGAGGGCCATTGTTATTTTGACGATTCCAAAGACCCGGCCCTAGCGGCAAATCACGAAGCGAAAACAGTGTTACCATCAGGCGTGTGAACTAAGCGACAGTCAATTAAGTGTGTGCGATATTTGAGCGAATATTCTGAAAAAGTTATTACGTTTTAAAATAAACCGGAGCGAATAGTAATACGTGCTGAAATTATACGGATTGTTAAAGCGATTGTAAAGAGTCTTTTTACGAGTGATAAATTTGCGAAACAGTTTAATTTAAACAATAGCGTTAAGTTAAATAGTGTTAAGAGACTTTGTACGTTTGTTTAATTAATTAATCAGTAATTAATAAATCCATTATTAAATTCCAGCGTTTTAATTAATTTCTCCTGCAGCTACTGAAAGCTTCAACGTACACACAATTTTGACCAATTTGAAGGATTCAAAATTAACACTTCATTTAAAATAAGTACTCTATCCTCTCGCGGCTCAAATTGTTACGCAATTCGCGTGGTTAACTGTATGATGACTACGTGTAGGAACTAGATCCAATGAAGTCTGATAATTCAAACTACGTTAGTTTATTAGTTCATATGTAATCCTTGCTCTGCGTAGTTGTGTGGTTAGGTCTGTTCGGTTTTAGTACTTTATTTATCTTCCTGTACAAGAGTATTCAAATATTTGAAATAAGGCATAAAGAACATAATGGATGTTCTAATGGTGGAATTGATGAACGTTGCATCGCAATGTTATCACCTAAGTCAGCTTATATAGGTCATAGGCCTTGTAGCCACTCTATAAAAAATATTTATATATATAATTTATCATAATTAATATTTTTTATGAGCTTTTAGTATTACCTGTTACGAAGAAATTTCACTGCTCATATTTAACCAAAATTTATTATACCTTCCATGTAACATTTTACTTTATGTTTCCTTATTTTCTTTTGTCTTTGCCACTTCCCACCTCAACGGGGCCATTCTAATCATTCAATCATTAATCTTCTAATCTTTCTTGGGTTGTCGGATAAATAAATAAAATAAGAGTACTACAAAATAAGCAATCACCTAACACGAGAATTATATAAGTATGTTTATATTCGTAAATAAAATAAAAGTTATTTTCTGAGAATACTGTTCCACCCTCAATCACCCAGTTGTAACGTACACATGTGTGTGTGTGCAGATAAGCTCACTGTGCCATCAGGCCGGGTACACAATGTAGGGGATGGCTTTACTAACAAGGACGTTGTGAAAGCATCCTTCATATTATAAACAAACATAGATTGGACGGCTCTATTTAACTTTGACTTAACGTAATTAAAATACACCAGGACTGGCGGCCGTCTGGTGTTGTGTACAGAGTACGCGAGTGTCACAACGGCAATGTAGGAGAACACGAGTGGTACAATGTAACTTAGAATGTATAGGGTAGATACTCAGCCTCGCTTGATACGTTTAGCGGAGATCTAATTAAAAAATTATCGCTTTAGTTTCCTCAGCGAATGCAGTTAGGAACTGAAAGCGTCGAAAGCTGCTCAAGGAACGTGGAGATATTTAAATTTTTATAAAATACTAGCGCCCCGGTCCGGCTTCACCCGTTACAGTTTTGTTTTTACAGTGATAAACTCGTCATACCTTCGGATATATTTAATATAATGATTTGATGTAGAAAACAAATTTGATCTGCAGTAAATACTGTCACGTGTCGTGGCTGCAGGAGGAATTAATAAGAATGCTGGAATTTAATCATTGATTTATTAATTACTAATTAACTAATATAACGCGGTCGAATGGGCGGACGTCGTTCTATCCGCTCGAGTTGTTGAGTAAGTACGCTTCCTCAGGGGCGTGGGTACAAATGACGAGTAATCCTCGGTGACGAACTGGGCAAGCGCCTAGAGCAGCGCCTTGCGGTATCGCGACCAACCCCGGATTCTGCTGCTGGGTCCCCAGACCAGGTCCTCCGTGGGTCGCTGTCCTCTCGTCGCTACTGGAGTAACTACAGATTCCTCTACCGGGTCCCCAGACTAGATCCTCTGTTAGTTACGTTTTGTAAGCCAGCTAGCGAAGGCCAGAGGCTCGAACTTAAGATCAGTTAATAGTTGTATTTGTACTGCATTCACAACAGCGCAGAATATACCAAAGGATTTGTATTCTGTAATACTTAAACATTTTTAATCATCTTCTGTGTATAGTTTTCTAGGATATTCTGCCGTGTATATATGACCTCTCTGGCCGACGTTTCTAAACGTAAACTATTCACAGAAGATTCTGAACGGCCGTGAAAACCTAAGGACATTTTTAGTCATGTTGTATTGATATTTTACCAGTAAAAGTGGCGCCATCTCTTAGTATACCTGGGCTGAATCCTTGGGGTACTTAAAATAATGACAGCCACCTTTCGTGTGTGGGTTTTTTAACTATGGCTGGCGCCACCTCTGAGCGCTCTTTGAAACAAGTACCTTATCACTCAAAAAAAGGTACATAACTATGGAATTATTGGAGAGTAAATTATGTTGGCGTTACAAGTTAAGTTAAGTCTCAAGGCAATTATTTTAATTACACTATTTCGTAATTTACCCCTCCTAAATAGACACTTAATTATCGCTTGAATATTTTATTCAATTTCGCGCGGATTATTTATTCGCTCCGGGTTATTTCGCTACGTAAGAAAAATCTTTACTAGAATATTCACTGTCAAATTATCGCACGGTTGGCCTCTCTGGCTTCCGCAGCCCACGGCTGCCTTCGCTTTGTTTCGCTGTCAAGCGCTCTAAAACAACAACAACTCGCGCGCGGACTTTCTCGTGACTTCTCGATGCTTCCCGAAAGTCACTGATCATGCTTGGCCGTTCTAGAATAGTGTTGTGATAAATTCAAACAATTGTCACGTGACAGGAGGAGTGCGTGATTCTTTTTAGTCTCGTTACACATCTTAAGGTTAGTAAGGTGTTTCATTTGATAAGGATTAATACGAAATTGGTCAAAATCGCTAGGTAGTTAAGCTTTATATCTAAGATATATGCTAACATTGATTTTTTCGTAGATCATTTAATAATACACATTTCTTTCTAACACTATTTTATGTATTTCTAACTGATTAGGCAGCGTTTTCCATGAGAAAGCTTTAGCGGAAAATTTTTTCCCGACTTGATTCACTAATATCGTTAATGCACAGTTCCCATATGTGCTTGGGTAACTTTCAATAAATAAAAACTTTTTTCTAGAAAAATGTAGACAAAAACAACAGCAAAAATCGAATACAAATTATTTCAGTGGTTCTCTAGATTAGCGCGGTCATACAAACGGACAGATGCTTGCCTGGGACTTCCTTTTACACATTGTAACGAAGCTAAAAAGAATCACGCACTCATGTCAAGTGACAGTTGTTTGAAATGTTCACAATACTACCGAAGACTCCAGAATAGACTAGCGTAATCTACAGCTTTTGAGAGACGTCTCCAAAGTTTCAGGAATATCTGGAAGTTACGAGAACTTGCGAGAAAACAATATAAAAATCTAGTAATTACTAGAGAAGTCTCGAAGTTTCGTAAATTCAACGTTATCGGGTATAAATAAAACGGATCCAGGCCGCGGGGGACCATTGTTATTTTGACGTTTCCTATTACGCGGCTCTAGCGGCGAATCATGAAGCTACCTAATCCTTGCGATTTGCGTCGGGATCAATAATAATGAATTTACTTTTCATTTGGATTGATGCACCGAAATTCGTTTCACATTCGGTATAATCGAACTTCGGCAACTTTTACCGAACTTCGTCTTCGGCCGAATTCCGTTTTAATCTGCCGATCTTCGTTTAACCTACCGAGCTTTCTAATTAACTAGCTTTCGCGAGCGACTTCGTTCGCGTAGACTTCAATTTCACCCTACAAAGACCTATTACTGGGATAAAAAGTATTCTTTGTGCTTTTCCAGACAATAATCTATTTCTGTGCCAAATTTCATCCAGATCTGTTAAGTCGTTCTGGCGTGATTGAGTAACAAACATCCATCCAACCATCTAAACTTTCACATTTGTAAATATTAAATAAGTAGGATTTATAAAAGAAATGGAGTAGTGTAAAAAAAATTAATTTAAAATGAGATATAGACAAAATGTTGATTTATAAGTAAATAGGTAACATGTGAATGTGAATGGATCATGTTTTTTATTCTCTAGAAAAGAAACCACATGATGTATCAATAATATATATGCTTTATTAAAATAAAATAGTCAATTTTAATATCTTATATTCTATAACAACTATCCAGAACTACGTTGTGCCGCTTAATTAATTAAAAAACAAAGTAAACAAACTATTATAAGTGTTTTCGTCATGGCGATCTGACCTGTCCATCGCGCGAAATTTAATCGAATTTTAGCCGAACTTCGGCTTCGGCACATATAAATCGAACATTCGGCCGAATTCGACATTCGGCAGAATCCACATTCGGTGCAATACTAGTGTTAATATTCCCCGTGAGTGAGACCCTGTGGAATGGGGAGTACAGCAGAAGTGCTCCCGAGTTTACGACGAACCATGAAAACGTCCAGACGCTTTTCAATCATCGTTGGGGGCGGTTTATTCCCTTCTTTATTCTAATTCTCATCAAAGCTGCGAAGTCTCTTTTCCGCTACTCGCTAAAACGCGAAACTTAAGAACTACCTTGTTAAAGCTTTAGAAAGAGATATCTCATCGAGGCCGACATCAAATAAATTAATTCGTTCAGGGAACGAAAACAATGTAACCCGACCGACACTCGGTTGTATTCTACTTTCGTATTAATAATTGTACTATATTTTGTCTTCTGTTGAAATATAATGCCGCATTCGATAAAAATATGTTTCGTAATCGTAATCGCAACATTGTATTAACGAAAACGAATGGTAAAATGTTATTTTATATAACCTCAACACAGTCACAGATTGGTGACAATACTGTCGAATTGTAATGTCTCTCAGATAATATTTGTTAAATTTAATTTACTTATACATCCTTAAAATTAATTATACTCGAGCCATCGTAAGATGGCATTTTTGACAGATCGTAATAGTGTTGTGACACACTTAAAATCATTAACGAAAAAATTCAGTCGAAAAAAAAATTCGTCGCACGGTGTGAGTTGAGAAAGTCTTTGTACATAAAAAAGGTTACAGAAGAATAATAAAACACATTTTTCTTAGATAAAAATATTTACTTGAATGTTTTAATCTGATTCATCCCCATTATTATCACTCTCCATTGAACTATCGTCGCTGCTATCATTTCTAAAATTAATTATAATATCATTATCTAAAATATTATCGATTCTAATATCTCTTTCGTAACCTTCCTTTATTCGTCGCACGGTTCTATTCACTACATTAGCCCAGTCTGTTTGAGTTGTACGTTGACAAGCTTCTTCTAATAATTTTAACATTTTTGATGTCATAAATGGAGGTTCTGTATTATGCCTTGCTGCATATCCCTTGATTTGAGCCCATATCAATTCAATTGCGTTGTATTCGCAATGGTAAGGCGGTAATCGGTGCCCATATTCCGATGCGATTTCATCAATGACGTACCGTAATTTTGCCGGCTTGTTTTGTTTTAATAATTGAAGTAACTCCGCTTTCAACATGTCCATATTTGCATCTATGCCATTTTTTGAAGCCACGCAACGATATCAGCTTTCTTTTGGGACTGAGCAGGCGGTTTATCGATCTTCATTAAGTGGTACGGGGCATTGTCCATTATTATTATAGAAGGTTCGGGAAGGCTACACAACATTGTGGTAAACCACTCCGTAAACTTTTCTCCGTTCATTTCTTCGTGATAATCTCCAGTGGTTTTTGATACAAAAGCCATCAAGGATCCTTCGACGAATCCATTAGCGGTCCCGGCATGCAAATTACAAGTCTGCCTCCTTTTCCAATTGGAACTTTAGACGTAGATGCTGCGGTGTCATCGGTCCAAGAACGGCTAACTGTATGGTTGGCATTAAGCCACGTCTCATCCAAAAACACCACATTTTGCCAATCTTCTATATGGGTCACATTTTGTAAAAAAAGTACACCTTTTCATCACGATATCGTTCCTTTCCATTAATATCTTGCGTTTATTACACTGCCTGTACGCAAAACCTAGCTTACTCAAAATTTTTGATAGTGAAGATTTTCCACCGAAAAATAAACCAGCTTTTTTCAGTGATTTCAGTAACTTTTCCCTCGTTGGATATTGTTTGCGTAAATAAAAGTCATACACATGTCTTCGGATGGCATCACTATCAAAATTATCGATGCCTACGATTGGTTTTGATCGTTTTCTCTTTTTTGGCGTGCGAAGAACATTATCATCCATACCAGTGTCGCCAAATTTATCCTTGCTAATTCTTATGATAGTTCGCTTTCCAATGTCAAGCGCATCAGCTACGCGATCAAGCACTGACGTCACCGGTAATAATAGCCCACCATTTTGAGCTTCACGTTCGAAATAATCACGAAGTTTTACAACGAACCAACGTGCCTGACAGTTTAAAACAGTTTTCTTTGAGTGCTTCGGCATAATGACGAGAATCAAACAAAAATCATTAACAAAGTCCAAATTAACGAGCAGGGGTCAAAATTTTTAACAGTATCAATGTCCGAAATCCAAAGCTTGGTAAAAAACAGAAAGCGTAAACAAAGTCCAAATTAACGATCAGGGGTCAAAATATAAAAGTATCAATGTCCGAAATCTAAAGCCAGGTAAAAAACAATATCGTTATCACAGCGTGCACACATTCGTTCTTTCCACAACAACGTTAAAACAAAACTGTCAAAACCTTAGAGTATCTACAATATATAGAGGGATAATAAATCATTTTACCAAAACTTTATACGTGGTAAAATAGATCGTACTCAGTTTAAACAATATGGCGACACATGAGAGAAAAAGAGACAAAAAAACATCACCCGGTCTGATCCGTCTTTTATTGTTTTGTAGCCGTTTTCTTTGCCCTCTAATAAAGCCATAGAAAAAGATCATATTTAGAGGGCACAATCGATCGGTCAGATTTGTTTTGTTATTTTGGATACTTATTCTGCGTATTCTACGCATATTATACAGGCAATCAATGTTCTATAATATTTTGAATCATTTCGTTCATCCCATATTTAATGTTGATGGACATCACTACTCTGGCGTTCGCGCAATAAAGTATAGCATTTGTCCTCTAATGTTTAGCTGTCATTAATTACGAAACTTTATGTAAGTCTAAACGTCAAAAGTGCCATCATAGAGTGGCCGTACTGTATGTTGCTTGTTTTTTTGTATATTATTGTGTTCAGTGCTTGTTTTATGCATTGAACAAATAATATATTGTATTAGTGCTGTGGAAATTGTGATTTTGTCACTCTAATATCAGTGAACTATTAAGTTGTAATAGTGATAAAAGTCATCAACATGGCTAAATGTATGAAATTCCAGGTAGACTTCGAAGAGAAGCAGCTTGTTCTATGTGAAGCCTTGTGAAAAATTGATATGTGGTGGATGTGCTGAGGTAACTGCTCCTAAAATGAAGTGTACGACATTGAAAAAGAGGCAACTCAAGTTCTATTGCCATTTATATGATGAAGGGATGAAAACAGCCTATTACAAATGCCTGAATTGCTAAAGAAGTTTCTTGAACTTGATGTATACGTATTAATTTTATTGTGGAAAACAGCCAAACTCGATTATATTTATTCCTGATAACGGGGTGGTCGTTTTTTTTTGTGAGAAGATTTCAGAGCGAAGGGTTCAATAATTTTAAAATGCCTTTTGTTCTAAGAATACCCTGGTCATTCGGCCGGGACACATGTGGGGTAAAAAATATAATTTAAATAGCTACAATTTTAGACAAGAATTACATTACTTTCTGGAGACCAGATAGGACATAGGGATATATTGTGAAAATAAATAGTATGCTGTATGTTGACAAAAAATTTACAGGTTTATTTAATTACTATACAAAAATTGCTGTCACATATTTACAAAATGCAGTTTTAAAGTTAGGCTAGGCCAGATTACACACTTTATCACCAAAAATATAAATTTAAAATTAATTCAATACACGAAAGAAAATGAAAATCTTATGAAGCCTTAAGGGGGGGGTAAGATTAATTCGTACAAAAAAAGGCATGTTTTTGTGAATTTTTTGTGACGACACAGTTAAAACCTCTTTATTAAAACTAATAGTATATTAAAGTATGACATTTGAAGAATATTGTGTAAAATTTTCAAGACGAAATATTAAAAAATACGGCAATGGCAACAATTATTCGGACGTGTCTCGGAAAAAAGGAGAATTGCGGTGTCCATCATAACTTGGTGCTAGATCATCTGAAATCAAAAAATCAAAGTTCATTCGTTAGATAATAGGTTTTCCCAGGTAACGCTGGGAGGGTTTTTTGAAATTTCAATTTTTCAATTTTTTGGAACACTTTGAAGGGAAAAACGCGATTTTTTGCGAAAAATATCGACTAATTTGTTATTAAAAAATAAAAATTAATAACAAATTTGAAAAAAAGTCTCCAGCGTTACCTCGTAAATTATGTACAGAAATAGTGTTCAAAATTTCAAAAGGATCGGTGCAGTAGTTTTGAAGTTATGATGGACACCGACTTTGAAAACGTGAGATGTGGGGAAAACGCTTTAAAGTTTTGCACACTGTAAAATTCAAAATAAAACTCAACACTTATTTTATACTTACACATAATCGTCGATGCCATGTTCACACAGCAAAGAGCTTTCATCATCAGCATCTTTTTGTCCTTGTCTACGCAAAACTCTTCCAATAAAATAGCACGTCCGGTACTCCTCAGGTGAGCGCGTCTCTTAGCTGCCCGAGCAGGTATAGAAAACAGTATGAGGATCGCTCAAATATTCATAATTTCGTCAATTTTGCTCCGATTGACTTGAAATTTTGACACAATATTTTTGCGATGTTATACATTCATGTAAAAAATTAAAAATAAAATGCAAAAAAAAAAAGTTAAAAACCTTAGCCCCCCCTTAAGTTATACAAGATATAATAGTAAAGGGGTTGCAATAATAATATTTGATGGCCCCGCTTGGTTATTTTAACAGAAAATAAATCATTCATTCAATTGAACTGAAAATTTTAAGAAAACATGATAAAGGTTTGTTATTACACTAATGTTTAAAGTGAAAGGGACGATCCATCGTAGGTTGCTGTCATTCAGTTGCACTGGAGAAATAGAATATTTAAATAATACTTGGCCCTGGTAATTTTGAAGTTATACTTGTCTTGTATATCTTGCAAGCGCCAAATAACAAGTGTTCCACAGCTAAGATTGGAAGGTTCCGAACATCATTGGACATTTACAGGAGACAGAAGATCGAGCATGGAAGCTTACCGAGGAATCAAAGGAGCGACTTGATGCATTCGAGATGATGATCTACAAAAAAATATTAAAAATAAGTTGTTTGGACAGAATAACGAATAAAGATGTAGGTAATAAAAACCATTTCCTTGATAATCATAGACCAAAGGTACTCCACTCAATTCCTCATAAAGGTTGGAAAAAACTTAAATTCAAAGAAAACATCACATTTCAACAAATGTCTCCGATCCTCGACATCTTCCCGGTAAGCCCAAAAAAATTGTCCCCATTGCTCCGCGACCCGCTGCTCTACTCGAATAAGATGACAAAATTTCTGTATTTAGGTTAGTTATAAATTACTTCTTCTGATGAAAGGGATTGCTCCTCTCGAAACTATAGTTATTTTTTATTAATTAACGCCCTATAGGGCTTTTAAAATAGATAGGTATAGCGTACATTAACATATTTGGTATATAGTTTAGAGAAGAGAAAAAAAAGTGAGAAGAAAATACTTAGAATACGGATACAAACAAGTAAAGATAAATATAATATGTAGTTAAAAGCAAGAAGCATAAGAAAAACATAATAATATAGAAATATAAAAACAAAAAAAAGTTATAATGTAGAAAGAAAAGATATAGCACAAGCTTTGAAAGTCATAATATAATAATAAAATATAATACATACATACGAATCAATTATTTAAGTCCAATTAGTCAAATACTAGTAATCTTTCAGTACACCTTTTAATATATGTTTGAGTATTACAGTTATTGGCAAAGACGTCCAGTTGCTCGTATCTATTTGCTAGTCTAGGAAGCCTTTGCAGTGGGGAATTAAAGAAATAGTAGCTGAAGTTTCCACGGCAAAACCTGCATGACTTCTAGTCATGCGAGACGGAACTCGCAAGCAGATACGTTCTAGTAGTTGAGGACAGTCGATAGTGCCATTAATTAAATTGTGTAAAAAGAGAAAGTCCGTCACTATTCTTCTAGTCTCTAGTTTATCAAGACAGCTAAAAGATCTGAGAATGTTGTAATCTATGTTACTTGACGGAATGTTAAGCTTATAATTGATAAATCTAAGAAACTTATTTTGGACTTTCTCTATATTACTCATGTGAACTGTATAATGAGGGCTCCACACAACTGTATTAAATTCTAGTATTGGTCGAATCAGGGTCTTAAATAATAATATGAAAAATTCAATTTTCTTGAAATCTTTGCTTAACATTACAATGCCTAATTTAGTGTAAACCAAATTATCATATTGCACCACAAAGTAACTGCCATGTCAATCAATAAACTTTTAATTTGCTTCATGAATCATGGACGAAAATTATTATTCTTTATAATCTCCAGACATTCAGAAAGCGATAACTTTCAAAGACACAAACAGATTTCATGATGACTGCATTCCTAGGCTACCTAATGAAAAATTTAAGTTAACATGTTCGGTACTATTTCTAAATGCCACTAACTTAATAAATTATTTTAAAAAAGTAACTACTTAATTAAATAATAAGTAATTACTAACAAGACAAAAAATTTAATAATCATGAAAAACATGCGTCGAAAACAAGACACATTCTTTCAAAATCAGTTATCAATTTTGGAATTGATACTATTTGCCCAGATTATCAAATACAAACATGTCGCTCTGTATTATCGTCGTATGCAAAGTGGCACTTTTTATTGTGACCCCTTCATTCGTTAAGAATCAGAAAACAATAATATAAAATCCACATTGGTTGTAATTTATCTAAGATGCGAACAGCGATGTCAGGCGATACTACCTATCGCCAAGTGTCACGGGAGAGGTAGGGTAGATAGCTTAACTTTAAATTTTTTTAAATATATTTTCAGCTACGGCTGCGCAGTAGCCAACATTGGTCGTGAAGCGGCCGCTATTCAGTAAACGAGATTGCTCTCTGCAGATGTTTTTTGTAATTAATTAGACCTTTTAATTTTTATCTTAATTTATTAGGACAGATAGTCCGTAAGTTAAGCTAAGTTTTAGCCCTTAATTACTCGCTTCGAGGCTCTCCACAAAATCTCCCAGCCTCCGTTCCTACGCTCAGGCCGCTATATCTGACATCATTTCTAGTCTCATCCCACAAAGTGGTACTTGAATATATTTACATCATTATAATTACCGTTACTGGATGAGATCTCTTTGCAATAATTATGTTTTTAGTTATTCTAGATATGCAGAGGGAGATAGAATGTCTATATTGATATTGTTCTGATAAAGAGAACAAATAAGACTAATGCGACTTACGGAAGGGTCTGCCCGAAGTTTCGTGGCACTGCGCGCAGCTATACATAACTCAACACCAAGTGACAGAGTTCCAAGTTAAAATCTGCGATCAACGAGCGCCATAAAGTGAAGCGATTATTTTCGGGCTAAAACATTCTAGTGAGTTCTAATGTATAAACAATTGAATTGAATTTGGTGTGAAATAGATCTCATTAATTTGACAGCATGTAAGGGCAAAAGGGGGTGTCTAATTCGCTGACTATTTTCGATGTGTAACATCTTTGAGCTCGGTTTATGGGAGTAATTTCACGAATGCGACAGATTCAACTTTGACATTAGGCACCGGAATAAAATTTCAAATTCAATAAATTAGAGTTATGTTGAATTTTAGATTTCTAACATCTCTGGATAACTTTGGTTTAGAAAAAACTGTTCGAAAAAATAATGTATAACATATAATTTATTGATTGTGACAAAAAAAGGTTAATGAAAAATATGAATAAAATCAGCTGTTCATTTTTTATAATTTTAAGCTTCAGCAGGCCTACAGGCCCAATTACAGAAGCGAAACACATTACAAAACACCCAGGCTTGAGTAAATCACATAGATTAATTGTGACCTCATCGGGAATTGAATTTGAACCCGAAACCCTCACTGTGAGAAGTAAGTGTCATGGCCACTGGACTACGAGGGCCACCATGTATTTATTATGTTGCCGACATGTATGTTAAACGGTACCTAAAAATCTTTTTGGTTCGAAACCACTGTTTTGGGTTTTTTGACAAGATTTTAGGGTTTCCTTTGCAAGTATGAATAAATAAATTACTGTAAGACTCACTTAATTTTATCTACTATCGTTAATAGACTAATATCATATTAATTATATTAATATCATTAGGATCATAATTAATCATCGTTTTTTTTATTAAGAATAATTAATATTCTGAAAAAAGTCACCTGACAACCACGAAGCGAGTATTGAAGAGTGAGGTTGAAATGTAACTTTATTTATGAGAGGAGACTCGCTGTAGCAGACTGAAAAAAGCTAGTTTTAATAAGTTAATAAGGTGGTGAAGCTGTGAGAATACGTCCGACAAAGGGGATTCTAGTGGACCCGGACGGAAAATATTCGAGGGCACGGATCTCTCGGCTTTGCGAGATTTCGGGAACACGCTTGACACGTGGGCACCTACTTAAGTAGATGGGGGAGAAAGTCACATTTTGTTGATGCCACTAGAATTCCGAAACAATTCTTAAAACCGTTCTTAGGTTTTCACGGCCACTCAGAATCTTCAAGTTTGTGTTTACTGGGGTATTATGCCGAGTTGTTACGACCTTACGGGCCGACGTTTCGGATCCCATTGCAGGGTCCATCATCAGGACTGATGTGTTGTCTAGAGTGTTGGTGTTGTGGTTAAGTATCGGCTTCCAATACCGTGCCGAAGTCATGATGTGTTGTATTGTGTTCTGTGTATGATTCATCTGTTGTTTGATCACTATCTCTGCGGAGTCTGCGACGAGAATTACTTTGAAGCGCCGGATACTCTGATGATGGATCCTGCAATGGGATCTGAAACGTCGGCCCGAAAAGTCGTAACAACACGGCATAATACCCCAGTAAACACAAACTTGAAAATTCTTAAAACCGTTTGAATCCGACGTAAATCGCCAGGATCGCGAGATATGGAGGTAAATTGGAGGGAATAAGGATGGGAGATGAAGATGGTCGATTGGACTGAGTGGACTGTACATTTTTCTTCCTCTTGTGCCCTATCCATTCATTGGACGTTGGCTGTCGCGGTGGCTATCATACTGGGTATTAACTGTGTCCCAGAATAGCTAAACAGTAGACAGGTTAAATCACTATCTCCTGGCCCCAAATTCCTGCAATATTTCATTATGATTCTTCTATATTATGAGATGCAAGATCTCGTGCATGTCCCATATATCGCAGTTTGTGGAATTCTATTGTTCTTATTATTATTTACTGTGACCCGGAATCGATCTACAATAGACTGGCCGAAAAACTCTCTTAAATTTTTCAGTCATGATTTTTTCCTTCTTCCAAGTCCCCGACTTTTCCTTGCATTATGAAGGGTAAGATATTTTACTTTTCTGGATGATTCATTACATGTTAAAGATATAGAAGTTTTCGGATATTTATTGTTTCAATTACTACTCTTTTTTTATTAATCCGAACCATATCATCTTTTTTTTATAGTTTTACAAAAAAAATATCCTATTAAATTCACCTACAAAATGAATTATGTAAACCTAGTATCAGTTAGGAAGATAAGTGACCTGGGAGAAATTTTTGACACTAAATTATCATCAGTTCCCAACATTGACTTGATAACTAATAAAGTTCTAAAAATGTTGGGATTTTTTTTAAGAACTGCACAAAACTTCACAGACCTCCACACATAAAGTCATTTACACTTCTCTTGTCAGACCTCATGTTGAATATAACTCGATAATTTGGTCGCCTCTCTATGCTAATCATTCAACGGCAGTTGAACGAATCCAAAAAGTTTCTTAAGATTTATTAATTACAAATTGAATATAGGCTTGGAAAATATAAATAATGAAAATCTCCTCAGTCGTCTGCAATTATTAAACTTGTCTGTGAGACGTACCGTGACAAGCCTAATATTTCTGTATAGGGTCATAAATAACTAGATTGATTGCCCCCAGATTGTTAATCGGATCAATTTATACGCACCATCGAGGTCATCAAGACACAGTACATTATTCTATTATAGAGTAAATGTCAGAAATAATGCATTAGCAAAATCCCCAGATTACACTCATTAGGGAATGAACATGTGGAGGTGGTCAACATTTTTGTTGATGTATGACTGTGTATAGGACTAAATTGAAACAATTCTTTATGTCTCAACTAAATGGTAATGGAAAAATAAATTTTTCTTTTTCTTCTTCCCCTTTAAAATTCTCTTTTTCACTTCTTTTTTTAATTTACTTTTTATTTTTTTATTTACATATAGTATGTAATTATCCTGTACTTTATTCTCTGAATGTACTGTAATCTTTAAAACTATCTGTCTTTTGAGATTTTTACTTGTAACTATAACCTTGTACTTGAATCTTTTTAACCGCATATCTGTCCCGTGTGATTTTTTTATTGTATATTTTGTAAAAGCCTGAGTATTCTTCTATTGATTCACATCTCGAATGCTTCAATTCGCTTTGTAAATTTTTCGGTAGGTACCTATACATTCCATTAAATAATATTGAGAACACGTAGCACTTATTATTCTTGGAGTTTAATTAGTTTTAAGTTTTCACTCAAAATTAATCAAAACTGTAGAGCACAGGACTTTACGAAAATCATAACTGGATGTTTAACATAAAGAGAGAGGGAGGGAAATTCATACGTTAGAAGCTTGCGGGATGTAATGCTGAATGGAAAGAGTAAGGTAGACTGAAATAAAGTTTATTACCGGCAGGAGTCATGAAACTAAGTAACTAACCATACGCCGATTCCCCGCAGAGGTAGGCAGAGAGAATTGAACGCCACACTCTTCTATCCTGGCACACCACTTTTGCTTCGGCCACATTCATAAATCTTCTCATACAAGTTCTACAGTTGTTGCGGCTTTTAACAGGGCCATCCTTGTAGTATCTGATCATGCCAGGCCTTTCGTGGACTCCCTATATTCCTATTACCTTCAGCACTCGCCTCATATATTTTCTTAACCATCCTTTCCTCGTTCATACATTCTACATGACCAAACCGTCTCAGCACTCCTTTCTTTATTTTATCTACCCACACTACAGCCAGCATTGCATTCACGTCTAATTTGTTCATTCCTCACTCTATCGACCAAAGATTTTCCACAAAAGCGTCTTAGTGACCACATTTCTACCGCATTCAGTCTATTTTCATTACTCTTTCGCCAATTCCAGGCTTCACTTCCATACATCAGGGTTGGCAGTAGAACGCCATTATGTACCGTTAGTCTCGCTTCCTTTGACAGATTCTTATTGGCCATAATTGCATTTAGAGCACCATTAACTTTGTTTCCCGCAGTCACTCTCCTTTCTATATCATTCTCAGCCTTGCCGTCTCTACTAAATATATTTCTCTAATGAAACTATTAGTTAAAATGAAATGAATTGAGGATTTGGTTGCCCTCGTGTGCGCACTGCCTATCGCAAATTATCAAATCTTTTTTGTGTTTTTCTTAAGAATAAATACATAATGTAAGGACCTACACAAAATCTAGAACTCAAACTTTCGACGTAGTTCTTTTGAGCTGAGTATTGTATTTATTATTTATTAATTAATTATACTAGCCCTGAATTGGGCTTTTACATAATATGAAATTCAAAGAGTTAAAATAATATAGCTATCTAAGAAAGTATGAAGAAAATTATAAAATTTCAAAGAATATCAATAATATAAATATAATATAAAATAATAACATAAGAAGCATAATGATAAAAAATTAAAGAATGTCAACAACAAGTATGTAGGCAAACTATTAAAATATATAAAAATTAAAGGTAAGTAGATTTGTTTTTTATATATATAGGGTGCATTAAATATCTCGAGAGCGATATTGATTATCTAGGCGGTGCAATCTATGTACAGATGAATTCATAATATTTTAGTTAAGAGCGCTGGGTATCTACATAAATTAGCATTTTACTTTGAGAAAGATACGTGAAAATACACAAATCTTCTTATTTGAGTACGACGAATACCGACGTATACTTACGTCTCGTTTATTTTATATTTTATTACTCCCTTTCTTTTAACTCGTAACGTCTGCTTGCTTGTCTGTCGAAAAAACTTTGGATTGATTTTTAACCCTTTTCCCGTGATCCAATCGAGCTAAATTTTTAAAATTTTTTAAAATTTAAAAATGTTTTTTAAAAAAAACAAAAGAAATAAAAAAATTTTAGGCAGACTCGTGGCGATGATAAAAATGATCTCACAAATTTTCGTTTTAAAAAAAAATAAATTATAATATAATTTTGGATTATTTGAAATTTTTTATTACTCCCTTTCGTAGCATCGCCCGACTCAAGCCCAACGCGTGGGGAAAGTGCCGAACCTGTTTCAACTAGTAAATGAGAAAGGGAATATTATAAAAACTTGGTTTTAATGGGTTAGTTTTTTTTCGTCTATTAAATAAATGTTGGGATAAAGATATGACATCTGGCCATCTGCCGCCGGTACTAATAGATGGCGATGTACGTCACAGTAGAGTATGCGGTCGTACTGGGAGGTTAAATATTATGTTTGTTTTTAATTCAAGAAGCGAGTCTCGCAGGACCAAATCTGCCGTCAAAATTTAATCTGTGTTAATATATTTTTCGCGCACGTCTTCCGTTATCCGACAGACTTCATCACCCCCCTCCCCCCCCCTTCTCTCATTCCCAGGCACCTGATGGATGGCTGGAGCGACCCCTCGAAAAACCTTTGGCAATCTTCTCCGCTCCGTCGACTGTAAAATTGGTGATATTTTTTGAGATTTTGTGCTCTGAAGGTAAAAATTTTAAAAAGTATTTTTTATTGGAAGTTTTAATGATTAAACCATGACCCTATGTCGTCTTCATGCGGAGAAAATGATTAAGTTTTGAAGAAATTAATGCACATTTTTTCACTTTCATCACTGATAAAAACGAATTTCGTGGTTCCAATATTTTCAAACAACGATTAGAAATGATTCCACAAATTAATATTTGTTAATCTTATCAATTATAGAGGTTTTCGAGTTTTATTATAACTAGCGCTCCGTGCCCTTTCTCCACAAGGAGTAGGAAAATGGCGTATCATTGTTTTTAGCAGGCCGTGAAGAGTAAGTGGATGGGAGATAATGTAACGGTGTGATGGGACAGAAGGCAAGCACTCACCTTATTCTTCCTTCGGGAACGCTGACT